>JAAGNO010007646.1:0-12915 GCA_033439905.1 Ceryle rudis | reverse complement strand
GCCCCGGCTGACTCCAAACTGCTGGCAGCCTGCAGACCATGGCTGGACTGGGGTTCTGTCCCAGCCAAACCAGGACAGAGTGTGACGCCATAGACATTCGTACAACAGTTGTTTCCTTCCAGTGGGAAGTTCTATAGATTTCAGCCATTGCTCCATATGTAATTCTGCCGTTCTCTCAGTACCTGATGAGGCCACAGCAATTAACTGGATGTCAGAGCCTGACATAACTTGCTGACTACTAGTGAGAAAGCAGATGACGCCTTATAGTTCTGTGTGACTTCTCATAAGAATTTATTGGGGGTCCTGTCAGCAGTCTATGACTGGGAAGCACAGAGCATAACAAGAAGAGTGATGCTCTCTAGTGTCTTTTCTGAGGAGTATTATAGGGGAAAAAAAATATGTGTAATTTCTGAACTATACAGTTGTTCTTAAAAGGATTCTCATCCTATTAATACCCAAAGAGCACTCACTCATTGTGCATAAAAGGCCCTAGAACAATCTAGTGAATCTACTTAATAATGCCATGTTACGGAGCAGAAATGTGCTATGGACTGGCAGTGCTGAGCAGTGGACAGTCTGTAGGGGTGTTTGTGGTGAGGTGTTGGCTCTGTGCAGGAGCAGAGCACGTGTCAGTTTTAGTGAAGGAGAACCGTGATCCAGTAAAAATCACATAGGAAGAGATGCAATGGCCTGGTGAGTTGTCCAAGAGGCCAGACGAAGAATTGGGTTTGTATATGAAATGAATGGAGACTGGATTTGCTTCTTGGCATGCTCTTGTCAACACAGACACAAGGGAAGCTGAAAATCAGCAAGAAAGCCTCTTTTCACTGCAACTGGACTTTTCTGAAAGGTTTCATAGCAACAGGCCACAGCGATGCAGACATGAAGTGCTTGAAGCAGCGTTGCAGCTGATACTGCCATAGCCACTCACACCGCTCATCTCCCTGTAGAGCCTCCTGGCTGGTTTCATGTGTTTCACTAACACAAGCTGTGTACTTGCAGGGCTCTGAAGTCTGAAGGAGTCTGTGAGTCTGTACTGTATGGCCTACCCTTCGTCATCAAGCCCACAAGCTGCTGGCGGCTAGACTGGGATGAACTGGAGATAAACCAGCACAGCTTCCATGCTCTATGTCATAGTCTTCTGGTGAGTGTGTGAAAATTGCAGTCCCATGAGGAGGGGTTGCCATAGAAAGGAATAGCTGGTGCGCATCTAGTAAGACCTGTCTCATCTGAACCAGGAAACACATTTCAAAGGCTGCAGCTTCATCTCATGGGCTAGAGTTCAGCTTGTAAATCCTTCCAGCCAATGTATCCACTGGAAAGATGCTGTAGCACATCAAACCCTAGAGAAGGCTCTCCGGCCTATCAGAAATCCAGTGGTTGGAAGTATAAAGTGAAGACGTCAGGGCTGGCATGAGATGGGCATCTTTAGCTGTGAAAATAATCAACCAAGGCTTAGGATGTGGAGGACTTTCCATCACTGACAAGTTGTAAAGAAAAATTGGATGTTTTTCTTAAGAATTGTCTTGCATTCGGTTAAAAAAAACCCCAAACATCCAAACAAAATATTATCCTCAACCATAATGCAGAATAGTGTTCTTGTTCTGATGTGTGTGAATGTCTCTGGTCCTAAATGCAGCAGCTCCTACAGTAGAGGCACTGAAGGAAGCAGCTGTTGCCCATTGATCACACTGATTTTGGCTTTTGTCATTCAGAAAAGGAAGTGGATGCTTTTGGCCAAACGTGAGCCACAGAACACCAGTCCAAACTGGAACATCGTGGTGCATTCCTACTACGTCATTATTCCTTCTGACTCTGCCACACTACTTGTCAAAGCAGTTGCCATCAGAGAGCTCTTCCTGCCATCAACCTTCCCAGCCCTCCTTGCTGAACATCCCGAGAGAGTGCGTGGCCCCGTAGAGGTACGTCACTGACAGCCCCGCACAGCGTCTGTGGAGAGGATCCACACTCCCTGCGAAAAAGCCCTCAGCACTAAAACCAACAAACCCCCCAAGCAAACCCTACAGCTTCTACTTGTAACATCTTGTGGCCACTAGGTTCTTTCTTCTGTCTGAGCAGAGTGCACTGAACAGCTTGGAAGTGGAAGTTGCTTATAACCCCTTGCACATAAAAAGCAACCTGTACAAACACCTGAAGAGCATGTTGCACAAACCCCTGCACAGGCAGCAAGCCCAGCCCAGGGACCAGCGACCGGAGCGGCACCAACCCAAGCAGGTATGTCTCCTGCCTTTGTCTAGCCTAGATAGCCCCTGTGCTGTCCTTCTGGTCTGTGTCCTGCAAAGGGCTGAGGGCAGCTCCTGATACCCTGGCAGTACCAGGAAGGCAGCATGTGGCAGGGGCAACATCCACTTGCAGCTGGCAGAGCAGAGGGGTGGGTGTAGGGTAAGCTTGTACGGGACTTGAGGAGGGGGATGCTGAAGAGCTGGCATGTGCAGTCGGACAGCATGCTCTTGGAGAAGCCAGAACTTCCTTCCACGAGTTGTATGTGTATTTTGTCCCTGTGTTACAGCATCAGAGCAAAGCCAAAGCGGCGGTGGCACCCCTTCTGATGGCTCCTTCTCCCGTCCATGTGCTCAGACCAGCAGCAGTGAGAAGAGATTCCTGTGAGCACTCCCTGCTCCCTGAGGAGTATGAGGAGTTCCTGCAGTGAGCCCCAAGGCACTGTCTGAGCCGGCTCATGTGCAGTCACTCAGCTTCTTGCTCGGCTGCCGAGCCCTTTGCACGGGCTGGAAGCGGTCAGGCAAGACACGAAGCTTGGCCTTGGTCAGACAGGCACTTCCCATCGCTTGTTCCTCCTTTTTGTTCTATGTTTTTGTTAGTCACTAAGTCAGTCTGCAGGAAGCCTGCTACTCCAGGGCCCTCTATCCCCCACAACACCCCATATTTCCATCCTTGTCAGCACACATCAACACCATGTCTCAAATTTTGGTGTCTGAGACTAGGTTAGTACAGGCCACAAACCACAGATTGCTGTCAGTGGGTGCAGGGAAGCTGCAGGCAGGGCAGTGAGGAAGTCAGGCAGATAAATAGGCAGTAACATCAAGCTGCCCTCAGCCTGCAGAAGCAGGTTCAGCAGGGTGCTTGAACAGGCATAAAACAGGCCTTTTGAATTTAATCTCGAACCCCAGAATGCTGCCCTCCTGACTGCAGCACTACCTGTGATGATACTGATTTGCTTGCTTCTCTGATTGGCCTCACTGTCCAAGTCCCCAGCTCGTGAAGGGGTTTGTAGCAAGGGCCAAGCCAACGTAATGCACAGTGACAGCTCGCAGCAGCTGGAGCTGCAGCACAGCACTGTACTCCCAGCCAGCTGCTGCTTGGGTGCTCTCCTCCTCATGGCCTGTCTGCCTATGGGGCTGTCCTGCAAACCAACGCAGCAAGTACTTTCTGAACAGGGATTCAGAAGGTGGGGGAAGTTGCCCTGGAGCTTTCCAGAGAGCTTCTGCCCAGTGCTTGCCCAGGCACTTGCCTGTTCTTCAGAGCAGACACAGGACAGCAGCCCCTGGCAGGGCCAGAGCTGGGGGCAGCTCGACTGAGCCGAGGTGGGGTGGTCTCATGGGGCTCCCTGGGTGCCGAGCACCAGCAGGGGTTTGTGTTCTACTTACTGCATTCTGAGAAGCTGTTTCACAATAAACTTATCACCCATGATGTTCACTTACTGCCCGCGGAAAAGCCCTCCACCTGACCACCACAGTGTGAAGCAGGGCAGTAACTGTGCTGTTGCACTGACCTGCCCTCGGCAGCCAGAGGGAACTTGGGTGCTTCCCTGATGCCAGCATAAGAACGGACATCCTGGCAGAATAGTCGTCTCCTGCCTGCCCCATGCCAGACCCTAAAGGGGAGGAGGTAGCAGTTATAAAAGGACATGCCTTGCAGAATGGAAAACAGAATAAAAGTAGCCCCAAGAGGAAGACGTTGGTTGGCCTTTGAGCATCTCCCAAGTAATTTTCTCCTAGTAAAAACTGCCACCACAGCCAAGACTTCTGCTTCTGTTGCGTCCCAGCTGTGGCTGCTAGACCAGGACTGACATAGCTAATCTGGGGCACAGCAGAGGACAGGGAGGCACACAGGCTGTCCTCCCATGAGCAAGTCTGATACCCGAAGGACTTCCCGTGCACCACCCAGCCTGGCCCATAGCACCCAGACTGGGCAGAAGCGACCAAAGCGGCTCATCCAGGACCATTTTTGCACTGTGAGAAAAGGGGTAGAGCAAGCAGCCAAGCGTGAGCCCCACATCCCCCAGCACCTCAAAGAAGCCTTGTTCGGGACTGGCTGCCAGGATGCTGTTTCCCAAGCACACAGATTGAATTCAGCCAAGGCACACAACCACTGCAACGTGCCACCGCTGTGCTTGAGCTACACCCAGGTTCTTCACAGTTCAACACGTGGAAATGAGTTGAAAGGGGACAGTGGAAGTGAGGTGAAGGAAATTGAAAGGAGGCCGGGAAGATGATCTGAGGGATGATCCGAGGGCTGGAGTGGCTCCTGTATGTGGATAGGCCAAGAGGGTTGGGGTTGTTCAGCCTGAAGAGAAGGCTCTGGGGAGACCTTCTTGTGGCCTTTCAGTACCTCAAGGGCACCTACAGGAAAGAAGGGGAGGGACTGTTCATCAGGGAGTGCAGGGATTGGACAAAGGATAAATTTTGGTAAAGAGGGGAAATTCAGGTTAGATATAAGGAAGAAACTCCCTACCATGGGGGTGGCGAGACACTGGAAGAGGTTGTCCAGAGAAGCTGTGGCTGACCCATCCCTGGAAGTGTTGAAGGCCAGCTTGGATGGGGCTCTGAGCAACCTGGTCTATTAGGTGTCCCTGCCCATAGGAGGGGTTTGGAACTAGGTGATCTTTAACATCCCTTCCAGCCCAAAGCACTCTAGGATTCTATGGAGGCAGATAGATTCTGTGAACTCTTATGCACTTATGTCGTAGTCCCAAGTCAGCTGTTGCAAGAGATGATGCAATTGCTGAAGCAAGAAAAATACATACGCTTTCCTCCCAGCAAAGAGTGCAGGGCTGTGCAGAGACCACTGGTCTGGCGCAGATGCTGGAGCAATTTCCTCCCTCGCCATCACTCTCTTCAATGAAAGCTGGGTCCGCCACTTTGCGTGTGCACCACGCTCAGCTCCACAGGAGGGAGCAGGCACTGTGCATGGAAATACAGTGACCACAGTGATGGAGATGCACAAATACTCCTGGCCGTAAGGAAGGGAGAGCCCTGGGGCTCCACTCCTGATAAGCTGCTCTTCATTGTTTAAGTCTTGGAGCCTCACATTGGAGTCATGAGCAATGCCCAGAGCTCTTCTCTGGAGCAGGTGGGCAGAACTGCTCTTGGGACATATACATAGACCCATCATGGACACAAGCACAGAACCACCCAGCAGATGCCTGCTGCTCATGCCTCTCATCCCAGGCAGGAACCACCACAGTCCCAAAGCCCCTTACACTTTTCCCCTTCTGCAGCAAAACCCCAGTGGGGAAAAGGACCCAGCAGAGGAAAACAGAGAGAAACTGGTTTTGGCTACAGCTGTGCTGTATTGCTACAGGACTGAGATGACACTACTGGAACTTGGGCATCAGCCAAATGCTCAGTCAGAGCTCACCATCTTGTCACCATCTCACCAGTCTGGGGACCTCCAGCCTTCCCCAGTGGTTTGTGGCCCCCTGGGTCTGAGCTGGGGCTGCAGAAGTCATGCTTAGTCCTCTGCACAGGTTCATCACAGTGCTGCTTGCCAGCCATCTGTTTGGCCGCTGTGGATACCAACAGGCTGATAAACCCGCGTAAGTCATCTGCAGCCTCATCTGGACTCAGTGACAGTGTCAGGGTGACTGGTCTAATCACACACAGAAAGGACATAAAATCTCTCAGAACCATTGGACAAGCCCTCTTCCCCTGCAAGGGTTTCTACCCAAGGCTGCCCACACAGCAACCACAGCCAAACCCTTGCCCTAACCACACAGCAGGGATCACCACGTTTGCTGCTAGTCAATGGGACCCAGACCGAGCCACCCCAGGCCTTTCAAGAGCAGCTGGGAGCAGGGGGGAAGCAGCAGAGGGACTGGGCTAGCGAGGGAGAGATCCTGTGACTCATTAAGAGCTCCCAAGCTGCAGCAGAGCTGGAGCTTGGCCCTGCCCAGCCTTATGCTCTGAGGCCATCACATTTTGTGTGCCAACAAGCACGTAAAGATATCTGTGAGCCTGACTCTCATACCCCTTAATCCCCTGGCATCAGAGCATTGTGGCCACAGCTGGACCTGGCACACACTTTTATTCACCGTTTCCTCTTAGCTCAGCAGCTCCGGCACAGACTTGAACATGCCACCATGTGAGCACCGCTCAGCCAGGCTGCCTGGCTCCGCAGCGCCGCGCCAGCATCTCCCCATCCGTATGCCTGAAAGCCCAGACATGCCACAGGCAAACATTACATTCTGAGACACACAGACTTTAATATTAAAATAATTTTGTATAAAAATACTTTTGGAGACTGATGGCAAGCAGTCTTCCACGCACCACAACAGGCATCCCAACCCCACAGCCCAGTCAGAGAGGGAGCCAGAGCAGCAGACGCAGGGCACCCAGCCAGACCTCCTGCGGATCAGGACGTGGCAGCGGATCCAGCTCCAGAGCCAGGGAAGCACAGTGGCACCTGCATGGCCACAGCTGTGCAAAGGGCCTCCAAGGAAATGCAGCCCCTTGGTGCTGGTGAGCATGATGTGCTCTGCCTGAGCCAGACCAGTCCCCAGCCCCAAGTGACAGGAACAGCCCTGGGCCCCCCACTTCCCCCTGGCCAGGCACAGAGCAGCAACACACTATATCTCTCCCAAATCCTCATAGACAGGGGAGAAGCTGCACTCATCCACAGACTGCTCCTTCTTCTGCACATGCTGGGGCTTCACCACCTGGCTGTACAGCACCTCCACGTTATTGTTGTTGCTGCTGTTGAGGGTGGGTTTGACAACTGCCTTCTCGGAAGCGGCGTTCCCTCGCCACTTGCCAGCGTCCCCGCTCCTCTCGGCACCTTTCGGGATAAAGGCTGCCTGGGGCTTCGGGGCCGGCACTGGCTTGGGGCCCTTGGTCTTGGCCTGGAAGGCAGGTACCGAGTAGTCGTCAGTGCTGGGGTTGTAGGGGTACTCGTAGCCGCTCCCACCGTCGTGGCCCTGGGTGCGCCAGGCATTGCCCGTGGGCCGTGCTTCGTCGTAGATGCAGGTGGCAGGGGGCAGTGAGCGGGGAGCACGGCCCTCGGGCTCATCATAGATGTGCTCCCTCTGCCCCGGTGCCATGGGGGCCTGGCCACAGCCCTCAGCCCGGACCTGCTCGTACGTGCCCAAATACAGCGACGTCGGCAGACGGAGCTTCGTCTCATCCGAGGCACCACTGGGTGCCTTGGCCCGACCCGTGGGCTTGCTGTCTATGGGGTCCGAGTACAGCGGGTCCAGCCTGGGGCGGAAGCCCTTCACTGGGTCCAGGGGCTCCGAGTACACGCTGGACGGGTCCTCGGCCGGCAGCACGGCCCGGGGCACCTTGGGCAGAGGGGACCGCGGTGGCGTGCTCGAGACAGTGGCCTTGGCCTGTGGCACAGGGAGCTCTGGCAAAGTCCGGGTCTTCAGTAGAGACGTAGTGTCTCTCTCCTCTGTCCCTGCACTGGGCCTGGGTGCCAGCCCCGCTTTGGGTGACAGGGTGTCATCCCCCTCCGCAGGCAGCTCCAGGCTCAGCGAGTCGGCCAGGGCCTGGCGGATCAGCACCATGCTGGGGCTGTCAGAATCTAGCGAGTCGCAGCTTTGCCGGTTCTCCTCCACCTGCGCTTTCTGCTCCCGGATAGAGGCTTCTACCAGGTGGAAGATCTCATTGCCCTGCTTGGTCTCAAAGGTGAAGTTCCCTGGGCCAGAGTCACAGCGCCTGCCAGCTTCGAAGGAGAACATCACCTGCAAGGGAAGCGGAAGGGTCACATCCTGCCCAGCACCTGCAAAGCCAGCGCAGCGTGCCAGCTGCGCTTCCTGCCGAAGGGCGGGCGGCTGTGAAGCTGGTCCTGCACATCCTGCAAGAGACTTCACTGACCATCCTGCTCCTTCCACTGCCTGCAGCGAGGGCCACAGCTCAGTGAGCACACCACAGGGGCATGCTGTGCTCAGCACCTGCCTAGTGCCCGGGCAGGAGGAGGCTGTGCTGCCCAGCAGCCCAAAACAAGCTGCAAATTTGGAGCAGGGTGCACACATGCGGGGACATCACTGCAAGATGCCCCACAGCCAGAGCTGTAGGTCCTGCTGGAGACCTGCTGCCTTACCTGAGCAATTCCAGTAGGGTCAACAACTGGCACCACTCTAGGAAATAATTCGCAGTTAGCACTGAGAAGGGAGTAGAGTGAGAAAATGAGCGACAGTTCAGCAGGGGAAACTGTAAGGGTCATCTTGGGTAAGTCAGCATTAGTCAGGCAGAAGGGAAACGATCCAGGGGTGAGATAAAAATGGAGAAACACAGCCTTCCACAGGAGAAAGGCCAGAAGCAGCAGCTTGGCTACCAACAGTAAGCAAAGCATTTCCCCTACCAGCATTGGTCTGTTAATGGCCCAAAGTACTGCAAAGAGAAGTCCTGCACCAAGGCTGCACTCCTCAGGCCTGAACGCGCACTTGCGCACAGATTCCCACCAGCAGATGCCTACGCCCTTCCGGAACCTCAGTCCCTGAATCCAGGTGAGGTTTCTGCCTTGACAGTGCTCTCCCACATGCTGTGGGGTGGCTGTAAAAGCTTCTGGGGCCAGACTTCCTTTTGTGGGTCATTGCTGCTGTGCAGCCAACCTATGGCCACCCAGGGACCTGTGGGTGCAGCTGCCTGCTCCTCACACTGTCTGGCTCTCATTCTGGCCCTGGAACAGACCCTGCAGATGAACCAGATGCCTCCCCAAGAGCAGCTCAGTTTCCACTTCTGTGTCAGTAAGTGCTGCATAAAGTGACATCAGCAACTACAGACGACACCATCATGTCTATAAACAGCCCTCGGTAGACCACTTCCTCCCTGTCCAGCACAGCCAGTACCTCCAGCTCAGGGTAGCAACAAGACAGATCAGAGGACACCGGAGAGGTGACAGACCTACAAAAGTCAGCCAGGCAAAGAGCAGTACATCCCGTAAGGTGAATGAATCCAGAGTAACTGGTGGCTCAGACAGCCCCTCCTGGTTCTGGACACCGTTCAGGAGGGATGGACTGACTCCAGGACTGCAGGGAGCCAAAGTTCCCGGGGGCTGGGGAGAGCTTGTGCGTGGCACAGAAGGACAGCCCTGCCCATGGCACATGCTGTGGAGCACTGAGATGCAGAATGGAGGCAAGGCAGCTACAGGGACACCCAGGTGAGGGGCCGGCAGGGGCTGCAATGGCCCCAGTGGGAGCAGGACAAGGACCATGCAGAGAGGTGCTCTGCGCTTCCATGCCCTTGTTGTGGACAGACGTCCTGACAGCCCACGCTCCTGTGCGGTGACACGGGCAGGAGCTGAGAGTAGAGGATCAGACGCCCCTGGGGACCGTGACCAAGGGCTGCAGAAGTTCTGGCACTTGGCAGGCCCCGCTGCACAGGCTGTCTGGGCATATCACCCCCTTACCCTCGGGCAAGGGAAAGCCCCCGGAGGAACACGCCTTGGTGTATGGCACGCAGGGCACCCCCTGCCCCCACCTTGTCCCGGCCATATCTCCGGAGCAGCCGGTAGGGCCAGACGTAGAGGATCTCATTTGTCCGTGGGTCCTTCAGGACGAGGCTGTCACGCTCAGCCTTGAGCACGTAGGTGCCGCGTAGCTCACACCGCTCAGCGGCCTCGGTCCGCTGCACAGTCACCCAGAAGGCGTTCACTGTGGGGACAGGGATGCTCAGGGGAGTGCGGAGGAAGCCATGTCCCCAGCTCTGCCTGCTGGAGCCCTGGCAATGGGGCAGCAGCAGCAGGACAGGCCCCACAGAGGGTCTGCCCTGATGTCAGGGCAGCAGCAGGTCCCACCTTCATCTCTTGAGTAGTAGATGGAGTTCACGGACATCTCCAGGGCTGGCACCTCCCTGCCGCCCTCTCTGCCATGCTGTGCCGCCACACCAGCATCACTGGGACCATTTCCCTGGCAAAGGAGAGCAAATAAGCCCTAGTCCCCTCTTCCCACATCAGCACCTGGGTCCCTTGACAGCCCCAGCCCCACATCACCCAGGCCCCACTGCCCTCCCCGAGGGACCCACCCTAGCCCCACACAGCTTGGCCATCATGCAGCCACATCAAGCCCTGCCCTGCCCAAAGCTTGCAACAGACCCCAGCCCCCATCCACCCTGAGCTGACATGAACACGGATGAAAAGGGCCACGCAGCACAGGAGGGAAGTTCCCTGGAACTCCCGGCATGACCCTGGGCTCCAGCTGGGCTATGTGCTGGACAGAGTACAGAAGAAAGCAGTGACTCCCAGCAGCCCTACCCTACAGACGCTGCCCTGCAGCACAGCACAAGCCAGGGCTGACACTCAGACTCCTGTGGGGAAGCACCGGGTGTCCTATGCACCCGCTCCACTGACCACTGCCACGTGCCTGTGCAGGTGCCCCTGTGCCGAGGCAGAGAGCAGCTCTGCTTCTCACTGACCTGCTCCAGCACAGGCAACATCAGCGCCCAAAGCATCACAGGGCCGAGGCACAATCGCCAGCGGTGCTGGTGAGAGGACCCAGGAACGCCCAGGTCTGTGTCCTGCTTCTGCACAGCAGAGAGGCGGCGCCAGCGTCAGACACAGCCCGCAGAAGGGAAGCAAACACTTCTATTTCAGTGCATGCAGAACTGAAAGTGCAACGCATGCACCCTGTCAGCGACCCTGTCCCAGCAGCGGGATTCCCTGAGGGCCTGTGTGGGGGATATGCCCTCAGTGCTACGACCAAAGAGCAAAGACCCTGCTTCAGGGAAGCCCCTCACAAGGCAAAGGCTCACAGATGCCCAGCAAGAGCTGCTTCAGCAGACTCTGCACCATGATGGTCCATACTTGGACGGGAGCTGGAGGCTGTTTCTCGGGGTCACGTGGGATGGGGTTGCAGCAGCATATGTCTTGCAGAAGGCAAGCTGTCACAGTTTCAGTTTAAAACTCAGACACATGAGCTTCCTTGCAGGAGGGAAGGCCCAAAAAGGGCCACTAGGCCCTCTTGTTTGGCTCCTAAATAGAACGGGAACTCTAAAGCCTTACAGCTGACAGTCACAGCTCCTGCTCACCTAAAGCATGTAAACCAACAGGGTTCCAGGCTGGGATCAGGAAATCAAGGGCCAGATGACTTGCCAGAGCCTTTTAGGGCTCTGTTTGACATCACTTTCCCTCATCTTAAAAAGAAAAGTTCTGTTCTGAACCCCAAACAACCTCTGGCCACAGCTCCCAAGCTACTGGACCCTGCCTCTCCTTCTGGGCAGCAACAAACAACACGATACAAAATCCTGATCTCCGCATGGATAACCAGAAATCACAACTGAGAGTCTTCAGCTTTTTCCAGAGAGGCCACGTGAAGCTCCTGTGCCTCCTGCTCCAAGCCAGGCCTTTCTAAAACACCTGCTGTCCTTACAGCCTTTTGCTCCCTGCTCCCCAAACCGTCACCTTGCTTCTGGGCCTCAAGCACACAACTGATGGCTACTGTGTGAAGGAAGGTGTGAGCACACCCCTGCTCCGTGCCAAGCTTCTCCTGCCTTGCCACCACCCTGCACCGCTCCAAAGGTGTGTGTCGTGTCCCCAGGTCAGCCCCACAAGCCATTTCCAGGACAAAGGCTGCAATACTGTCTGCGCCAGACAGACACAGGCATGGACACAGAGCAATTTCCAGTACCACATCAGTGCCTCTTGTCCTGGTCTGCAGTGCACTTGCTGCACAGACACATTTGCCTTGTCAGTGAACTGCAGGGAGATTCAAGCGGGGACAAGAAAAGCCTTAAGACAAATCACACTCATCAAACACCCAGGTCCTTGTGGGAGGACACCGGGATCACCAGCTGTGCAGCTATCCTGAGAGGCAGCCCTGCTGGAATAGGCTAAAGCACAATCCAAGGCTGGGCAAACATCTCATAGGAGGGATAGCAAGGGACCCGTGGGGCAGGGCAGGTGTGGGCTGCTCTCACAGAGCAGTGTGTACAACCATGCCCATAGGCCACCCACTGTCCAAACTGCCTTCGCGGGGCAGCGTCACGCTGGCTGACCACCTGCTCCGGGGAAGGCTGTGGAGATGCTACAGGGGTGCAGGCAGATGGGGGAGCTGAGGCCTGTGCCTGCAGGCCCAAAACGATGGGATGCTGCCAGCAGCAGGCAGGAGTGAGACCCAGGGCTGGACAAGGGGGTGCACTGGCCCTGCAGCTGCTGGCACTGCCACCCTGGAGCAGAGTGGGTGCTGGAGCCAGGCACCGCAACGTTCTCGGGGCTCCGCTTCCGCCGCTGCTGCGGCAGGAGGCAGGAGGCAGCGGTGGCTGGGCCAAGAGGAAACGCTCCGCAGCCATCGCCCAGCCCGCGGCAGGTCTCTGAAGGAAGGGGGCAAGGATGAGCTCCACGCTATAGGGGAGAAAAGCCCAACTTGAAATTTGGAGCTGCAACCAAGAATACCAACAGCATGGCGAGGAGTCCTGTAACCCAGGTGGCTGCTGGCTTGGCTACTGGGAGCTACTGAAAGGGCACCAGAGTCCCAGGGCCAGGAGCTCTGACTGCCTGGGACCACTCGCAGCGCCTCAGGGTCTCCCTCCCTGTGCTGCCAGGCCCTGCTGCTGGGTAGAAGGGGTCGCACCCCTGCACATGCTCTAATACTTACCGCCCCCGCCCAACCCCGGGTGCCCGAGGTGCCCCCCCCTCGCCCCGTGGCTCACCGGGAAGGCGATCTCGCACAGCTTCGCCACCCACTCCTCACTCTGCTGCTGGCTGTGGGGTTTTTTTTCTTCT
>JAAGNO010007645.1:0-19935 GCA_033439905.1 Ceryle rudis | reverse complement strand
GGAAATCATTTCTCTCTTTACCTACTTGAAAAATAAAATAATAAATAAAATATAATTAAGAGAAAGATAGAGAATCTTTCCATTTTCATGTGTATATTTCCCATATTAAAAAATGGAAGATATTCTCACTGGAGTTAAGTCTGCCTTGAAGCTTCACAAGGGCACCTCACAGCTCTGTACTAAGTACTGCTCTGCTGCCCAGCTGGGATGACTAAAAAGCATGTATGGAGAGCCAAATTTTTTGGGTGCCATTAAGTCTCCCTCTGTGGGAATGTATACGTTTAATCACGAGGGAAAGGTAAGGGCAGAAAACAGCTGGGCAGCGGCTGCTGTAATCACAAAGTGGTTAGGGTGGAACATTTGGCTCTGAGTGGCTATTTTGTCAGCCTGACAACAAATTCTATTGTAGGTAGAATTCCCTGGCCTCAATCCCTATGCTGACACTACCTATTTTTCCTGTTTTGAACAGGGAGTGAGAAGGGGAATGTCAGGGATAACCAAAGCCAAACCTCACACCTCTGTTTCATGTGACCAATATATGCTTTGTGCAGAGATCCTTCAGAGTCTCTCTGTAAAGCTGAGATGAGTGGCTACAAACACAACAAAGCAGGAAGAATCTCTACAAGCAGAAAACAGGCATCCTGCAGTTTATGCCAGTTTGATCCCTTCTGCTATCCTGCATCAGAGGACATATTTGGGATTCCTTAGTTTCCACTCTTATTTTAAAATTATTTTTATTTTGCCAGAGTTAAACTCTGGCAAATCTCCAGTTGTTAGCAACTGAAATACTTCAACAACATTTAACAGTTATACTTTCTCTCAGTTTACTTGTTCTTGACAATACTTCTCTTATAGTCAAAAAGCCATGATCTTGCACATCAGAGTGATCTATACTAATTTCAGGTCATTAGCAACTGGAGTGCTACATTAACAATAGTCTAATTAAAGTCTTGTGGATTTGGCATTTAGTTTTATGTGCTGATTCACAGCTACATGCTTACCTGTACTGGGTTCATATTCTGTTGTGTGGTTTCACAACTATCTTTAGCCAATTTGAGAAGGTGGTCTTCCAAAAAGGATGATTCTCCCTGCAGTGGTGGTAGTGGGGATTAACTCCCTTATGGTAGTACTGGTGCTTGTGAGGCTGTGCAGTGACTCAGAGAAGCTCAGTTAACCCAGCTGGAAAAAACAATCACAAAAAGGTATTTTCTCAGCTAGGTCAGCAAGCTGTTTCAGCTGTCTGTGCTGATGAAGCAGACAGCCGCAATACAACGGGAAGGTGAGAAGATGTGGCCAGGCATAGACCGGAATTGCACCTTTCAGCAGCAGTGGAGATCAGATACAAGCAATGTAAAACCACTCCTCCGTGGGTTAGCAGGATATCTCTGTCCCAATTTTCCTTGTTACTGTGAGGTTTTCTCTCCCTCCTTCATAATAGGCTTAGCCATTGTGTGAGTCTGTGCTTGTAGAATAGCTGAAAAGAGAGGCATGCTGTGTTGGGACCCTTGAGCTACCTTTGCTGGCAGCATGACCCGCTTGAATGCCTTATGGCTGTTACTTCAGCTCAGGTTTCCAGCCCAAGACTCCACATTTATTAACACTGGTTTGCACTTCAACTTGTGTATAAGGACAAGCTGACCGATATGATAGGAGGGGAAAATCAAGTAGGAAGTACGGACAGGAGAAATTAGTCTGACCTTCATAGGCCACATGGGGCTAAGTTAGCTTAAGTTCTACATAATGAAGAATTAATCTCGGAATGAGGAATGTCTTACAAGGACGCTGCATGAGACATGGTATACCCAGCAGCATCATAGGGATGTGGTGGCCTCATAGGGATTTTAAAGCATGTAGTTTGAATTTCATAGTAGATGTGAACAAGCCTACAAATAAGAGATAAAGATGAAACAATTACCAGTACCTCTCAAAATATTTTTGAAAGCTGACCCTCTATCTACCATGTTGCTGATACAGATATTTACAAACAGAGGATAATGGTGCTTTAACTGGTACAACACAGTAACACTCCCTGAAGAGCTACTATGGCATGTGAAAATTGCTGATCCAGTATGCTCTTTGGCCTTGCTCCCAGCCATTTCTCTTGTGCCAGAAGCTGAACTGAGTGATCAGACACTGCTATTCCACTGGTTTTACAAGTTTCAATATATTCTGTAATTTGGAAAGGTTCCTTGACTGGACATTTCATATCGTTTAAGAACTTCAGGTCTAAAGTCAGTCAGCTTTTTATTATTATTACTGTTACTATTATTACAGATGTTTTATTAATTATTTTCAAGAAAAGACAGCCCAGTACCTCCCAGCAATACACACAAGTTAAGGACAGGAAAGATGAGGAGGGGCTCTTTATCAGGGAATGTAGTGATAGGATGAGGGGTCATGGTTTTAAACTGAAAGAAGATGGATTTAGATTAGATATTAGGAAAAAATTCTTTACTATGAGGGTGGTGAGGCACTGGAACAGGTTGGCCAGAGAAGCTGTGGATATTCCCTCCTTGTAAGTGTTCAAGGCCATGTTGGATGGGGCTTTGACCAACCTGGTCTATTGGAAGACGTCCCTGCCCATGTCAGGGGGGTTGAAACTGGATGATCTTTAAGGTCTTTTCCAACCCAAACTATTCTATGATTGCCACATCCTGCCATTTGGCTTCTGGGAAGAAGGTGCTTGTGCCATTAGCTCTGCCTGCAGTCTAGGGAGAACCTGTCAAGGTTGCTGTTAGCCTAAGTGTCTGGTCTTCTAGTTTGTCAGAAGAAGACACCAAAATCTGAGGAATGTGTCTGGGATGTTACTCATCAGCAGATACTGAACACACTCCAGAAAAGAACCACTGGAAGTGTCAATTTAACATGAGCAAACCTGCCCTGCCTTCTGGTCATTTTTTGTCTATATTTACTATTAGTGAAGGTTCACACTAAGGACAAGAGTCAGTAGTGAGTGAAAGTGATATCAGTGGCCAAGAAAGCCTTACTGCCCATCCCCTTGCTCCCCCTTTTCCTCATCCACGTGTTCCTGTCCCCTGAAGCCCCCTTCATTCCTTGTTCCAGCTCTGGCAGGCTTTGCTGTTAAGTTGATCTAACAGTGGGTTGCTGCATTTAATTTCTGCTCTTTAGTGACAGAAATTGGCTCCCAGAAGTACCTCATTAGCTCTGGAGCTGGCACACTGTAAACAACAGGAGTGAGTTGTTAGTGCTGGGGCAGAAAGTGAGGATAGGCAGGGAGCAGTGTTTGCATCAGCCATGGTGGGGTGTTAATTCAGCTTACAAGAGCTGTGAAACCATCCTTCAAAGCTCAGTCTGTCTTGGAAGCAAAGGCAGTGAAAATACCCATCAGTAAGGTTCTATGAACTGTGGTTAACAGTGTTGCTACAATTACTAATGCAGGCAAAAACTGGAAGGTAGTGCTATTCAAGTCTTCTTTCACTGCAGGTATACCACTGATAATAGAATAATATGTAGTTGAAACATAACTGGAACACTGAGGAAAGCTTAAGCTATTTATAGTATTTAATAATTAATTTAGTAGTAAAGAGTGCACTGATTGTAGTATTCATTTTCCTATTTAATTTAATTATTAATTATATTTCTTAATTAATAATGCAATAACTTATTTTTGTATAGCACCTCTTTTTGCATAATTCCCATTTTGCATCAGAATTTAATCAAGAGCACAAAATCACAGAAGCACAGCATCACTATGGTTGACAATCAAGTCCAACCATTATCTAGCTCTACCAGGGCCACTACTACACCATATCCTTGAGCACCATATCTAGACAGCTTTTAAATACATCCAGGCATAGTGATGCAACTACCTCTCTGGGCAGCCTGTTCCAGTCTTTGATAACCCTTTTGGTATAGAAGTTTTTCTTAATGTCCAATCTAAACCTCTGGTGCAACTTGATGCCATTTCTTCTTGGCCTGTCAGTTGTGTCTTGTGAGAGGAAACCAACACCCACTTCTCTACGACATCCTTTCAAGGAGTTGTAGGGAGTGATAAGGTCTCCCAACAGCATCCTTTTCTTCAGACTAAACAAGCGCCCTTCCCTCAGTCACTCCCCATAAGACTTAATTCTCAAGACCCTTCACCAGCTTTGTTGCCCTTCCCTGGACCTGCTCCAGCACCTCAATATCTCTTACACTGTGGTGCCCAAACCTGAGCACAGTACTCAAGGTGTGGCCTCACCAGTGCCAAGTACAGGGGGACAATCCCTTCTCTAGTCCTGCTGGCCACACTACTCCTGACACAGGCCAGGATGTCATTGGCCTTCTTGGTCACCTGGGCACACTGCTGGCTTGTGTTTTACTGTTTGTTGATCAACACCCCCGGGTACCTTTCTGCCAAGCAGCTTTCCAGCTGCTCCTCCCCAAGCCTGTAGCATTGCCTGTGGTTGTTGTGGCCCAAGTGGAGGACTCACCACTTGGCCTTTTTGAAGCCCATATGATTGGCCTCAGCCTGTACAGGTACCTCTGGAGAGCCTTCCTACCCTCAAGAAGATCAACACTCTCCTTAACTTGGTGTCATCTGCAAATTTACTGGGGGTGCTCTCAATCTCCTTGTCAGGATCATTGATAAAGATTAAACAGGAGTGGCCCCAGCACTGAGCCATGGGGGAACACCACTTGTGTCCAACTGGTGACTAATTTTAATGCCATTCACCATCACTCTCTGTGACTGGCTATCCAGATAGTGCTTGATCCAGCAGAGCATATGCCCATCTAGGTCTAGGGCAGTCATTCTTTTTCATGAGGATGCTGTGGGGAACAATATCAAAGGCTTTGCTGAAGTCCAGGTAAACAACATCCACTGCCTTTCCCTCATCCACCAAGATCTTTCTGTTGTTCATAAAAAAAATATATATGTACCTACGTATATACATTCTGAACAATTACTTGAGACTCTACATGTTGTATCTATCAGGGTCCTGCAAGACTCATAAAGGGGATCTTATCCCTAAATGTTTGTTCCAGGATGTGTGAGGCAGCTCTAATTTTTGACATTCTTATGGTCGCAACACTGGTGAGATCAGGGATTTTTATTACCCACAGTACACCTGGGATGTCAAATCACACAGATGCTAAAGTCAGTATTCAAAAAAGATATTTAAGTGCATGAATACCACTAGCTGAGTTGCCTAGATGGTAAGACAAGCCTTTGTGGAACAGGCACTGTACTTAAATCTACCAAATCTAAGAGGATCTTTCTTACTACTGGACTTCGTTATCTCATTAAGATAGCAACAAAGAGTTAATTCGAATCTGTTTAGAGTACTTGGCTGAGTTTGTAGAAAGATTTTCATGTAAGGTGAGTTTTGGATGTAGGTCACGGGAGGGCAGGAAGGATATAAAATTGCTGATGCACATGCTGCCTTTTATGACTAAGGGAAATGAAAGCTAGTTTTTTTTAAAAAATGTCTGTGATATCAGAAGCAACCTTAAATTAAGGAATACTGGGTTATGCTGAAGCCCCAAGGGACTGAAGTCAGAGAAGCAGAGGTATTCCTCTGGAGGAAAAAAAAAAAGGAGGTACTCCATAGATTAACTTTATAGGTAATCTACATAGTTAATAGTATATTAACTATAGTTTATAGCTATATACAGTTATAGTTAACTTTATAACTATATAGTTATATATAGTAATAGTTAACTATAGTTAATAAGTATAGTTTCAGCTCAATAAATCTGTTTTTATTTTCATAATGTAATAATTGGCTCTTTTTTGTTGTTTTAATTTTTATTAATAAAATTGTATTAATAAAACTGAGCTTATGAAATGCAGAGTGTATAGAAAATCAGTATTTAAGTGTTGTCATTTTACCAGTCCTACGGATTATGTATTTTCTATTCAAAATACTTTGGTTTTATTTGGTGTTATAAAAATATATTTTTTGAGGACATTCAGAACATTTGATTTAATAAGTGAAAACTAGATTTAAATGCCATCATTTAAAACAGATAGTGTTAGGTAGCCTTGAAACAACAAAAAAATATTAAATTCGTGAAACTTGTCAGGAAGCATCAATATATGAAAAAAAAAAAAAAAAAGAAAAGCATGTGCTGAACATATGCAGTGGCTTTTTTTGTTCTTATACTTGTCCAGGTTAGTACCATTGCAGCTATTTTACAAAGACAAAACTGTTTTCACTGTATTTTGTCTTTCTTCATGTCCATTAGCATTGTTCCTGGCAATACTCAGACAAATAAACACTGACACGGTTGAAAAAATGGAGGATTAATTTTTCCAGAATGTGTTTCCATAAGCCTGTGGGATTTTCTAACATCTCCCCGTCCCCTCTGAAGGGGAAGTCTTTCTCCTCCAGTGCTCAGAGGGCTTCTTGCAAGTAAGTATCCCTTCTACAGGCACCATCCGCCGCCATGACAGTCCTTTCTGCTTCTTTTGATCTAGTACTCATCAGTCCCCTCCCCAAGCCCACTGAACTAACTATTTGAGCATAATATGCTCTTTTTTATTTTTTTTTTTCTGGGTTTGTATGCTGGGTTACTGAGCTGAACATGCCACCGACAGTTTGTCAGTGCTACCTACATGGTGGGAACAGGTACTAGGGAACATAGAGGAGGGGAAAGACAAGTGGTTTCCTTTTTCAGTGGTGAAGAGTGATAACATCAACTCACCCTGTTTAATGTAACTTCACCCTCAAAGCTGGGTGAAGAAAAAGAAAGGGCTTCTTTTTTTTTTTTTTTTTTTTTTTTGCAACGTCAATTAGAGCAAAGACAGAGAGGCAGGGGAGCTACCTGTGGGACTGCAGCCTGGGGGACTCCTAGCAGAGTCACCAGACTCCCAGCCGCTAATCTCAGACTAACCATGATTAGACAATCATGAGTCATAGAACTGTAGAACAATTTGTGTTGGAGGGGACCTTAAAGATCATCCAGTTCCAACTCCCAGCCAGGGTCAGGAACAAACCCAACTCTGTCAGTCTGTCCTCACAGGGGAGGTGCTCCAGCTTCCTGATCATCTTTGTGAATGTAATGTGTTTATATGACATTTAATAAGGTACTGAATTAACCAATAAGACCTTTCAGAAAATGTTTGATCAGCTTTATCCTGAAATGATTTATCTGGAGATACTGTAATGAAAACATTTTATATCTAGCAATGTCCTTTATATATATATTATTTATTTAATGAGGCTTTTGTGCATTTCCTAACACAGGTGATATTCCTCTGAGGTTCTGTCAGTGTACATACTAACAGCATTAGCTCTTTACAGCAGTCTAATGAAGTGTTGCAGACTAAGCAAGTCTCCCAGCAGCCTTGCTACCTACTGAAGGTATGATTGAAAACACAGCAAGCATCTACTGGGCTGTGTCTCTAGTCCCTGGGTATTACTAAGGTAATAACATAGCTGATGTTCAGAGCAACTGGGAAAATTAAATTGCAAGAAAGCAGAGATTTTTTTTTAGTTTCTCTAGCTTCTATTCTACATAGACTGACATGGTTTCTTCCTTCCACCAAGTGTGCTAGTAACTGCAGCTCCTCTGTCTCCTCCTGATACAGTCTCTCATCATCACTCAGGGATAAGGCCTGTGTAACTCCAGCAGTGGTAAAGGTCAGGCAGATGTCAGTGAAGGTGTCAAAACAAGCTAAAGCAGAGCCAAAGGCTTCCTAGAGAGGTGGTGGACGCCCCAAGCCTGCCAGTGTTTAAGGGGCATTTGGGCAATGCTCTTAACACACTTAAACTTTTGTTCAGGCCTGAAGTGGTCAGGCAGTTGGACTAGATGATTGTAGGTCCCTTTCAGCTGAAGAAAGAAATAGAAAACAAATAAAACAAAGCATTAGTTTGGAGCAGCTGATCATCTGAGACTTTTTGTGCCATCTGGGCCCTTAAACAATGAGCTGTGTAAAGAGGACCTGCTCGGGTTAGCACACTGGCCCTTTCCAGATAGCTCTCCTGCTGACTTCAGAGAAGGTACAAGAAGGAACTAAGTTTATAAACAGACAGCTCTTCCATATCCAAAAACGTTACTTCTGTGCTAATGAAGTGTTAAAAAATGTTCTCTTTTAAGGGAAAGTAGCAAGTAACAGTTATTTAAAATTATATTCAAGCTATCAAGAAGTGCAAGTTTCAAGAGACTGTAAGCAATGTCACTTGTGACCATCAGACACCTTAAATATGTGTGATTAGGCTTGAAGGTGAAGAATAGCAAGTGTGGCATTTCTTTTCAGCACTGAAAAGATAGGATCCAGTACTTTGGCATTTAACAAGAGCTTTTTTTTCTGTGTACCTTGTTGAAAGGAAGAGTGAACGAAGAGAGAGTGACTAACTCAGAACCCAGATCCTTCTGTTAGCTTATTGAGGTGGAAGAAAGAACAGTTATTATGAAGAAAAGATAACTTACAAGTATATCAGACTGCAAAAAATCATAAAAGATAATTTTCTAATGACAGATAGCAAAGCCAGCTTACCAATGTTTTCTGGTAACTTTAAGTTTTCATTTTATGAGTCAGATGCTTCCAGAGAGTATCATATAAACACTTTTGGTTATTTCTTTGGTGGCTATAAAAACGTTATCTAATAATAGACAGATCAACCTAACAGCATTATAGAAACGGAAGTCCCAATTCCTTGAGCTGCATTCAGTTTCAGATTACACTGTTTGTATACGGCAAATACAAAGACCTTTTACTTAATTTAAAGTAATTCTTAATGTTGTAACTTTGTTAGTGCTTCTCTGCTTTATCCAAGCTTGGAAATACTCTCCAAAGTAGCCTAGACTTAAACAAGTCCTAGGTTCTGATTATGTCCCGGATACTGGGGTAGGCTCTCGTTTGCTGCATAAGAAAAAATCTCTTCAGAGTCAGTAGGAGTGTACAGCTTTCTGGTGATTCCCTCTTGTAACCTGTCTATACCAGTTGGGCCAAATGGAATAATGGTAGGCTTGAGTGGGCAGATGGAGGTGTCAGAAACTGAAGGATGAGGAAATGATCAGGAGAGAATGAGGCACGAATGGTACCATCTGGTGACATGGCCACGAGAAACTCCCACTGATGTAAATTCACCAGAGGACTCTTAGTAACCACATTCTGCCCTTGGGTTCTCCAGCTTTCCCTCAGCAAGGTGGTCTATCCAACCTTTCCTTAGCTATAGCTCTGCATTTGTTACCACTGTAAGAAAAGGAAACCTAAACCTTCTGCTTTAAGTATCCAGAACCAAGATACACACCCTCTTGGGAGGTTGGGCCATCTATTTCAGAGTGAAAACAGGTATCTCCTGCAGGAACTTCCAGGCAGATGAGGAAAAGAGATTGAAGACAGGTAAATAATGGATTATTATTCAACCATGTGGTAACATAGAAATATCAGAATCTATTTGGAATTTCTATGGTCACAGGCACAATGTGGCCACAGATGAAAATAACTCCTTTCCAACCGAATTTTGCAACAACATTGTCTCAGATGAAAAAGGAGCTAATAAGCTGATGGCAAAGCAGGAGTCCTTTGGTCTAGATATATATGTATAATATTAACATGGGTGTATCCTGAAATCTATGTGACAAACAGCTGAGGTATATATATGAAAAATGATGGATAATACTACTGCAAGCATTTGTTGCCTCTGCAGAAGCCATCTTGTAATTTTCCATATTTTTCATGTGTCAGCAACATGAACATTTCAAGAGTTTTGTTTTAAAAATATTTGAATTATTGTTATTGGTCATACTGTCTTATGCCTGACAGTCTACTACAGCCACCTCTGCATAAACTTAATAAGGTTTTATCTCAATTTTTGCTATTTTTACCCTCTGTTTATTCATATAAGATAATTATTGGGGTTTCTTTCTTTTTAAGGGGTGGAACAGTTGTCATCACTGTTGTCATCCGAATAGAGTGACCATGGCTAATAAAAAATATAAAGATGATATTTTCTATCAACCTCGGGTCTGTACTGATCTTTACACAGCACAATAGTATAGGTTTAGATACTTGGGATTTCTATTGATAGTATTCACTACCTGATAAATATATAGGTGATATGATCCTGATGTGCATGTGAAAAGATCTATACACAAAAAGATTGACTATATAGCCATGCTTGGTTGATTTAACTTACAAAAGCTTTTCAAACATAGTTTAGAAAAAATTTAGTAGCCATGAGATTAATTACTATACAAAGTTTGCAAAAAACTTTTGTCTTGAAGTTGCTGCACAAATGTTTTGTTGTTTGAGATCAAATCCGTGAGATACTTTATAAATTGCTAAAGTCTTCTTCAAAAAGTTACAGTCTTCTAGTAATCTGGATCAAGGTTTCTACATCTGACTGTAAATTTGGGACAGGCACTCACCAAAACTCATTTGAATATTCCTTCATTTGCTGAAAAATAATCTACTCAGTTTTCTATTATGCTCTTTTGCTGACAAACAGAATCACATTTGGAAGATAACTTACTTCAAAACAGAAACATTGATCCATTACCTAAAATAGACCACATTTTTAGATTCAGTCCTCCTCCTCATTTTAATTTTAGAGTTTATTATTGGTACTAGTGGTTTTAAATATGTTGGTTTTGTGGCAAAATCCCACATACACGTGATTTCTGGCAAAAAATAGCTCTTGGCAAAAAAATGAAAAAAATGGAGACAAGCCTGAAGTTAGGGTGTGTACAGACACTAAGTGCAGAGAGTGAGTCAGTCTGGAGAGGGAAATTTAGGGAGAAAGGAAGGCAGTTCTGCCAAAAGATGACATTATAATGTCTAGAAATCATTTGCTAGTACATCTGTGGAAGTGACTCAGTAGAAGAGAATGAGCAGTAACTTAAGGCTTCTGGACTTTCCTCCTGACCTTGGCTCTAGAAATAGACTGTACTTGCTCTAGCTTGTACGCACCAGCAGTCATCCCACCTACTGAAGACAGGCACAGCGGGCCACCATTCCAGCACAAATACCAAGAAGGATATGTCATAACCATCTTGGGCAAAATCCTCCAGGTGTCTATTAAAAGTATTCCTATTTGTTCACTATGTGATTCTTCATGTTTGAATTACTATTCTAGTGAGGGAGCTACAAGTATGTGCAGTTATTATGATGTATCTGTGATGAGGATGTAAATAGTTTTTAACTATTTAGTTTCTCAAATATTGATGATTGGCCTTTTCAGAAACTGTGTTAAGCAAACTAACCAGTTCTGGGTCAGAATTAGCCTAGTGAGATCATGAAGCAGTGCAAGTGCACATGCAGAAGGACTGGTAATAGTGGGATGTTAGTACACAAATTCAGCACTCCAGCTTGTAGGAAGCAAATAAAAGCTATTGATTTCTTCACTGAATCTCACACTCTTTCTGCAACCTACCAGTCATTATCAAACTCTGAACAAGCTGGCTTCCTTCAGGCTCTAGCAGGAGAGAATGACAGCTCTTTCCAACAACTGTTCCTCATAATTTTAGAGGTCATGTTACTGATTAACAGCCCAGATGCATTAGCTTCACTTTAGTTATCTGAATTATTCTGGGTCTTTAGGTGCATCTTAGACTTTGACTTTACTGTAATTGCTTAATTTAATGTTATTAAAGTGTTTGCCTCCAATATCAATGTAAATATCTTCATCTTGCTGAAAAATAGTCAGTTAATGTCAAGGTGACCCAAAACCACTGATTGCAGGGCAGCAGAAAAGGAGTAGGAGAGTGAATTAAGGCTGGAACACACATAGAAAGACCTTGCAAAGATGAAGAAGAGATATGACATAAATATGATAAAAATCTGTCTCTTTATTTTTTCCAGAAAATTCACAGGGTGGATGGTAAACAGAACCAGGACAGTGGGAGACATGTCTGAGTGCTGTCACTTTCCTTGGCAGCCTGTGGGGGGAATTCTGTGAAGAATCAGGGAGATCAATGCTACCTATTTTACCTGATCTGTCATTACTGCAGGGCAAGGAACAGCAGGGGAGAAGATGAGGTTTACATACTGAAGGTATGTGTTAGATCTGCTTTTCAAACACCAAACTGCAGCACAAAAGTCATACAGATGCCTGGAAGATCTATGTCTCCACCTGTAGATAGACAGGTGATAAGTATTTATGCTAACTGTATAGATGTCTGGTATTCAACACGCTGTTAGTTGGTATCTCTTTATGCACTGGGGAAAATAAGGCTATAGACTTCTACAGACTAACTTGATATCTCTAAAGGGTGGTTGTTGTACCTCAGGAAGTTCTACATGACTAGGAGCATCCTGATCCATTTCAGAAGGTGCTTAAGCACAGAGCAGGAACTGGGCACAAGAATCTTAGCAATGAGACTACTGTGAAACAGGGCTTTTTGCTTGCTTGTTTTCTTAGAAACTACTTTTCTAAAGGTAATTGAAAGATTTTCTGCCTTAAAGTACATGGGATCTGATCCAAAACCCAAGCAGGTTACAGAGTTTATAGTGAAATGCAGTGGTTTGTTCCCATCAGTCTCATCCTAGCACAGGGATGAGCACCACCAGTTGCCATTAAATCCAGTATGACTGGTTGTGGTTTAACTTCATCTGACAGCTAAGCACCACACAGCTGCTTGCACATTCTTTCCACCTTTCACCTGTTGGATGGGAAGGAGAAATCAAGTTAAAACCCCATGGGTTGAGACAAGGACAGTTTAATAGAACAGGACAAAGAGAAAAGAAACAGTAAAGACAATAATACCAGTGAAATTATATATAAAGTGAGTGATGCACAACACAACTAACTGCTCACTACCCAATTGCTGCTTCAATCACTCTCCTTTTCCACAGCCAGCTCCCCTCTTATATAAAGGACAGAATGTCAGTATTGTGTCCAATATCCCATTGTCTGGTTCGGTCCAGATATTCTGGATGTGGCCACTCACAGCTTCTTGTGAAAATTAACCCTGTCCTAGCTGAAGCCAGAACACAACCACAATAACAGTTGAGACTACTCCATGGTCCCTCTTAAACTGTCCCTCTTAAAGTAGATAAACCGTAAGTTGTAGCAAAATGCTCATATAATCTTTAGTACTTAGTGCAACTGCATGCATTGCCTTTTGAAATAATGTTTTCTTTCCTGAAGTGGCTGTAGTCTAGATACATTATGTGACAGTCTAGTAGCAAAAAGTCTTGTTAATATGCCTGTGAAAAAAAGGTATAGAGAAAGAATTTTAATGCACTTTGCCAAAGGAAAATTTACCAACTGTGTACCTTCATGAGTCACATATGTTGAATATAATATTTATGATGAGGTTTAGAACCAAGGTATAATAATAAATAAATGAAAATTACTTATGCTGTCTTTTTGCAATTAATCTCTGGCATAAATCTGGAATGAGATCCATTGAAATTTCAACACCAAAACCTGAAGTGCAAGATTAATAACCTGAAATTGTGTACTGCCGTTGAATTGTAGGTAGAAATATTGTATCTTTGAATGCAATTAATTTAATTCAAATTCTGCATACATAAATTATGAATGTGCTGCAGGACTATTAAGAAAAAATAAATGGATTAACATGTACTGCAGATCTTGGCACACAATGTTTGTTTTGCTGTAACAACCTTAGATATAGGGGGATGCTAACTAAAGGATAAAATCTGGATTTCCCTTTAAAAATAGTTAATCACATATAATTTTTTTTTTAAAGACTCACAAAAAAGTAAAATCTCTACTTATAAGCATACCTAACTAATTTCCATCCTTGTTTCTCTTTTATTACTCACTTTCTGAACAATGAAAGCACTGGATAGTGAAAGCCCTAGTGTGAAGCAAGAAGATGAAATGTGTGTCATGACAGTTTTCTATATTGCTGTGGTGTAAAAACCTTAAGAGACCAGGAACCACATTACAGCTTATATGGGTACTGTAACATGCTATTGTTTGATATTTTTTACCCATCCTGAAAGAAAATGTGATTTTTCTTCCATCTGCTGTTATTTTCATTCAAATAAACCTATAGAAACAGACACAACTAACCAGTTGATTAACAGGGGGCAGTACTATAGGGTATTTTGGATCTGAACAAGATGTCAGTTTGCCACACCCAGCCTTTCCTCACAGCATAAAGAGGGAGGAGAAGATGCCTCTTTCTTTTATTACAATGTTGCTGTAATAAGCACAGACCAGGAACTGCACACCAGCCTCTTAGAAACCAAGACTGCTGTGAAACAGGGCTTTTTGCTTGCTTGTTTGCTTAGAAACTACTTACCTAGAGGTAATTGAAAGATTGTCTACCTTAAAGTATGTGGGATCTGATCCAAAACCCAACAAGGCTACAGAGTTTATAGTGATGTCTATTTAGAAGCCCCTGGGTTCCATGCACTCAATATATTTGACCCATTTTGGTGCTGTTTGGTGAAAGAGGTTTTGGTAAAGGGGGTCTCATCTTCTACTGCCTTGCATGTTGTCTTTGATGGAATTGACCATTGCAATGATCCTAAATAATGCAATCCTCAGGTTTCCTCAAATGGCTCCCTTAGACTCTCAATATTTCTCTGAAATTTACTTTCTTGGCAGGTATTGATATTGATTAGGAAGAGTCAAGTGAAGCCTTCAGACTCCCTTTGACAGGTTTCTCATAACCTTACTCAAATGGGATGTTCTAAGAGTAAAAGGATAATGAAATGATAGGTAGAAGAAGACTGAGAAAGTATTTTTAGAAAAAAACCCACAAGAATAATGAAAGAATGGCCTCTGCACCTTTGTTAATTTACAACATCATGAATTAAGTCCCAGAGGGAGGATGATTTTGGACTGTATGCAGTGTGAGCCTTTGGGCTGACCATACTAACAAAGAAATTCACCTTACAAGACCTAAATCAGCCTTCACTGATTCCCAAAACCTTATCAAACCTTTTAGATATGTCTTCAGGATTTGGCTCAGAATTGGATATAAATGCGTTTTTTATCTCTAAAAGCATGTATCAACTTAATCTGAATTTCCCTTGGATGCAATTTTATAGGGCACTTTTTTTTTTTTTTTTTTTTTTTTTATTTAGCTTATATCTTGCCATTTTTAACACAATTACATTTGAAACCGAGCGGACTGGCTGAAAACTTGTTCTTGGATGGCTTTATTTTTCTTTTTATGTAGGCAAAAAGTTATTTTACAACATGTTGTATATAGATCCGTAATGAGAAAATCTGCTGCAGGTTTTTTTTTTTCTTAAGTTTAATATAGGAATCATTTTTGATTGCCATTTTGTATAATTCAAGCTTCATTACTGGCAAGCTGAAAGATGAAAACCATAAACTCACCAATTAATTAGAGGTTGGTATCAGTAATGTCACTTTCCTGATCTTTATCTGTCCCTTCCTGGCAAGTATGTCCTGCGATCAGGAAGAATGCATGCAACTATTAGCATGTGGTATAATGAAGAGCAGCTGCTTGATAAATATTTTTCCTCAGTATCATAATTATTAAATATAGAAACATAATAAAATATGGCTAGATGGGTGTTTCAGGGTAATCTTACCTGTCTCAACACTTGAGGATCCAAACTGTCACTGCATAGCTGTTTGCATGAGGTGTTTCAGGGCCACCAGTTGTTCAGAGTTGACCCCAAAAGATTTTATCTATCAATGCCAAGGGTATTTCTTCTTGGTGATTTTGGAGGAGTAACTTCTCAAAGGACAGCTGGGAAGTAAGTGACTGTACAGGCTGGAAGGAGATTGAGCAAGTGGATCTAAAGATAAGGGGAGGACAAGGACACTGGCAGATTATGGTCAGCCTGGGAATATCACAGGACCATGAGACAGGAGTGGTGGCAGAACAACTAAACAGTAGTGAACAGAATGGAAATGCATAAGAATGGTGAATTAGCACATACCAGAAATGGAGAAAGGGTCAAACATGGCCTTTTTTCTAGGCTATATTTTCAAACTGACATAAACTCCACACTATTGGGGGTGAAAGAGCTTCATCAAAAGTTTAGAACTTCAGAGACTAATATAATGCCACCAAATCATTTAAATGCTATTTTAAGCATAGAGGGGAAAAAATTATCTAAATCCCATATACAATGGTATTGGCAATATTGTAAAATGCTGATGATAAAGGTATTTCTTATTCTCCGATCTATGTTAGGAATCCAGAGGATTAAAAATGTGGAATGAATGTCTCTACAGTAACATATGGCAACTGTAGGTCAGCATGTGAGACAACTGACTAATGGGCTATGTATAAATGGAGAGCATAAAGTGCAGGAATAGTGTTTTGTCTTTGGTAGTCAGAACAGTGTGTTAGTCCAGAACAAGCTCTTATTCTTGTTGTGACATTTGGTAAAACAAAACTATTTCCACTGGAATTTATGGTCTATATTTTATTCCCATGAAAGGGTGAAACTCCTGCATCAGCCTAGTAGATAATAACTGTACATAAAGCAGAAGGATGAAATTCAAGTTGCCATGTCAACAAGCTGGTATCTATGTGGAAATATAATGGGCTGTTGACAAAATGTCTTCTTCTGGCTTAGTACCCACCAAGGTTCCCCACTGAGGAACTTTTAATCAGTGACAAGTTTACCTCAATTGCACCCTGCTGTAAGAGAACATACAGGAGGAAATTACTGTACTGAATAGTTTCCGAGTACAAAGATACTTATGGGGAGAGAGCTGGAGAAGAATAACACCAAAATGAAGAAGAAAAGCAAAATAATTTTAGAAGTTTTCTAGCAAAGACTAATCTTCATGTTTGTGTTGTATTTTGTTGAAAGGTAAAGACATAATTTTTATACTGAACTTTTCACCTCTTACAGTCCCAGGAGAAAGTAGCATTATAGAGCAACTGAGAGTATTCTCCAAAGTCTGTTGGTCTGTCTGTGTTTCACAGGCAAGAGAGAGAGTATTTATGGATAACCAGATGCTCAGAATGGGAATTCCTTCCTGTGGCACATAAGCTGTGGTTGCCCAAGTTTATATGTGCACATACATCTGCCGATACCGTACTTTGGCAACAGCTGTTGTTTTTCTCAGATGTATAACTATGATACCAAAATATTTGGATTTTTTTTTTTTTTCTTTTAAAGTGGGAGGTACTATAGGCATCACTGACAACTTGCAAATGCTGTTTGTTTGGAAAGAAATGGAAGTACAAAGAAGTGCCTAGAGACAAAACTATACAAATATTAAGAAGAATGCTTATATTCTAAACATAGGTCTAAGTATGTCAAAGAAGAGTCTGATTTTGTAGAAATTTCAGACCAAAATCTAACATGACTTAACAGGAGATTTTATATTAAAAAAAAAAAAAAAAAAAAAAAGGAAAAAGGGGGGTTAGATATGTTATTAGGCAGCAACAGGTTCAAGAAGAAGACAAGGTTACACAAGAGCAGAGTCACTACAAAGATAAATAGAAGTATGCACCTGTCCTCCATATACCAAATACTACAATACCACCAAGCAAATGAGGTGCATGTTTTCCTGTCACGTTTCACTTATCTCAGAACAGATAGTTCACTGATAGTCTGAACATGTCCCAGACTTGAGCAATATTCACAAATTAAGAGAAAGAAAAAAAAAAAAAGATTCACAGATTCATTTTCATTTTTTTGGAGGGCTTAGTCCTGTGTTTCTCTGTGAGCTAAATGACTACAGTGAGTCCAGTGCATTGCCATGTTGACTTCTGCAGTTATGTTTACTCCTCTAAGTCAGCACCAACATCTTCTGCAGCTTTTAATACATACTATTTTTGTTATCTGGTACAGCTGACTCAAAAAGAATGGGCTTTTTTTTTTTGAATGAGCCTATATAACATACAAGGTCACTCTCTTGGGAATTATGTAATATAATAATATGCACCTGAGTAAAGCTGAGTCAACAGCTCAGACAAAGAAACATTATTCATGATTTACATATTAAATGAAGTGTCTATAGGAGGGAATAAAGTGAGATCTTCTGTGCTTTATCTTCTATGCAGATTGCCTTTACAATGGGAAAATATTATATCTGTGCCTTCTCTTTGAACTCAGTAAATGCCCTCTGGGTCAGTTATCAAAGAAAAGGGGGACTTCTTTACAATCATCTTACGAAAGGAATTATAAATCTCTTTGAGGAGGTGACATGCTTTTGAGTACCATAACACCCACATCAATAATATTAAATAGCATTTGTTATTAAAAGGAATCCTGTTACAAATGAATTTCTGGTCTGAAACTCAGATTCCATCTAATCTTTTAGTTGATTTCATTCTTTTGAGACAGTCTTGAATAGAAGCATTAAGTTTGTTCAGACTGTATAGCATTTCTTTAATGCCAGCAATGACAAAGAGGTTTTTGCTCAAGACCTTAGAAAAGGATCTGGAATTTCAGGTGGAATTTTGGAACTTTTTCAGATCTGTTGTTTTCTGGCACTATGAAGTGTTCTCTTAAAAAACAATAAAAAAAGGTGTCTCTTCTGCAGCTGCTATTAGAGTCCAGTTTTTCACCACCTCTTTCAAGTCACTAATAACTTGTAACTAAATGCCTGTCATGTCTTATCCTTAGTTGATGAGAATGTTTTGTGCATGGTTGTATGCACTCACACAGAGAATCACAGAGGAGGAATGTTAGAATGGATGTAAAGTGATCATCTAGTCTGTCTTCCATCCACAAGCTGATTGATATATATGATATGTGTGTTTTCATGTGCACTGTATTTGTGTATGTTATCCACATGCAAGAAGATGTGGGGTTTTTCTGCTCACTTTTTTGTAGTGGCTTTCTTTTGAGAATTTGAATTTTCCTTGTGTGTAAATAGTCTGCCATTGGACACCTAATTATTAAACTGATTGTATTCTGCTCAGAGTTCTTTTTCAGGAATCTTAGCTGATGGAATATAAGTTGTCTGGCAGGCATGAGAAAAAAAGACAACTTAGTATTCAAGAAACCTGGTGGTTAAAGAAGAGAAAACATCATCTCTTGAACATTTCCACCTCACCTTGTGTTTCTCTTATAACTACAATCACATTTATGAGAATGCCTAAAGCAATTCAGCACTATGTGTTGATGAGGAATAGCACCTCTGATAAAGAATAGTGTGAGGTTTTTTGTCTGATGAAGTACTGAAAGGAATCCCATAGTGAGTTCTTGGCTTTGTGTAGTTTATTCTTGTAAGTCATTGAAAAGCAGGAGGCACTTCCTGTCTCCCAGCTGACCATCACAATGAAACTGGGAGAAGAAAAGTGATATGAATTATGCTTTTCAATTTAAAACTGATGGTACATTCCCAAATATGCATGGCAGCACATGCCCGCTGTCCTGTTTTTAGGACTCTGACAAGTCATTGCAAGATTGAGATTTTCAGTAAAACCACTATCAGGAAATTTGTTTGGGGAAAGAATCCCCAAAACTGGAATAGATTCCAGGGTCCGTCTTCAGAGAAATTTATACTTAATATTTGAAACAAAAATTTTCACACTAGGATCTTCAGAGTGTTGCTAGCAATCCTCAGAGTGGAGGCTCATCCATTGTAGCTGACACGTAAAACCACATTATACTTTCTGTAAAACTCTGTCCATTTGTGCAGTATCTATTGTTGCCACAAGAAAGTTATGTGATTGTGACTGAGGGACGTAAACAATACAAGCAAAGATAAATGGCGGGTCAAGCGTCTCTATGCAGTTTACAGTAGGAAGAAAGGCAGACTCGAAGACCTTTCTCTGCTACCAGAAGATTTAAAGTCCTATTTCAGGATACCACTTCAAAAATTCATAAAAATGGGGCTGTCTATCAAAATCTCCTCAAGCAAACTGTTTTCCCATTGCAGGCAAAGAATAACATGCATGATGTTATTCTTTGTGTCTAGTGTATAGTGAACTGAGTGTGCAGTGAACAGTGTATAGTGAACTGAGAAAAAGAAAACATTCCCTGAGGGCACTTTCATCTGTAAATCACCAGCACATATACCGGCCTCATCTCCACAGCTTATCAGCATATACCCATACACCTTTTGTTTTTGTTTTTGTTTTTGTTTTGTTTTTGTTTTTGTTTTTGTTTGG
>JAAGNO010007644.1:11903-24346 GCA_033439905.1 Ceryle rudis | reverse complement strand
GCCAGTTCTCAGCCCTTCACAAGTGTCACAATCTGGCCAGTTCTCAGCCCTCACACCTGTCACAATCTGGCCAGTTCACACTAGTGAAGGACTGAGAATCCACCCAGCCCACTCAGTGTGTTTCTTTCCACATGCCGTTACCTTTTACTTTCCTGCTGCATCCGAATGAGGAATTGTTCAGGTTCTGGCTGCTATCAAATGTTAAGTTCCATTCTTCATGTGCAGTTGTCTGCGAGAATAACCTGAGTCTGTTACCATTTTCTGAATTTCTCAGTGACATTGAAACAACAACAACAGCAACAACAACAAAAAGCTAAGAAACCAAATCTTGGGCTAGGAAAGCTCCCTCCCCTTGTGACACAGCTCAGGGGAATGTTTACTCAGGGTCTCACCTAATTTCCTAGTAACAGGAGAGAGGATGAATAAAATACTTTCGGTCTGCGCTGTCTTTTGCAAAATGACATGTACGCGGCTTGTGGAGAACACTCAATCTGTGTTTAGGTATTTGTCTTATTTCTCTGAAGATGGGAATTAAGGGGGGCTTAGCTCATGTCTGTGAGGTGGCACGGTGAAAGCAGAGGACACGTGACATATATCCTTGGAGAGCTGTGTTCATTCACGTCACGCTGTAGGGCCACAGAGCCTGGTTCTGTGGCCACGCACACGGGAGTCCACCAAAGTCAACTGGCGGCAACCCACCCTGTGGCTGTTCCCACGGCATGCCCATTAAACGTTTGATTTCATCTAACAGGACGGGGCCGTGACACACAGCGTCGCACGGCCACTGCTTTACTGAGGTGGAACTTTTCCACTCTGTCTCCTGACTCTGACCGACTCCGACAACGCGCTGGGGCTTTTGCGGGGTAGGCTGTTTGGGTGTTTGACTTGACAGCCTGAAATTAGCAACTTGACACTGAAATGCTGATTTACACCTGCAGTCAGATGGATCAGGAGAGTTAAAGAGGGATTGTCAGCGGCTCCAATAGGTTATCGCTTCGTTCTGTGGCCTTGCCGCTCGCCCTTATGGGATTTAAGGCCAGCATTGTTGGCATGGCTGTGGACACAGCTGTGGGGCTGGCACTGCCTGTGACTTTGTTGTCTATCTAAAAGCTGACACCACTTTCAAAAAAAATCACTGTGGAAGTTTGGATGTTTAAGTGGTGCTGTGTATTTTAAGGAAGTATTAGAAATCAAGGCACTTTTTTTGCTGGCATAAAACCCAGTTAAGATTGAATAAGTTGCTCCTCTGACCTTTTCACCTTAAGGAAGATTAATGGTCACTGAGCTCAGAACTTCCCCACCACCACCGATCAGGGGTCTGAATGCTTCAGGAATTCAGATGGACAAAGAAAGTAATTTCACCTCTAGGTCACCGGCACAGGCCTCTGGTGTCTCTCTCGTGGCCATTAGGTGATTGCTCTGTGGTTTATGTCCAAGACTTGGTGGCCATAATCCATTTTCCAATGGATGGGGTCCCTGCCTCATGAAAGCTGTCACCATGGGCTGATCTGAGCAGTGAGAAATGGGAAGGAATGTGAATAGAGCCTGAATTGCATTTGCCCTGCACTGAATTGCACTGGCCTTGCGCTCTGGAGCCTCTGTGACACTCCTTTCAGTGGATCAGTGCTTCTCCAGGGCCATCTTTTCAAGCCAGGAAAGGTTGAAGCCATGTTGGTGGCACTTTGGTGTTCCTTCCCAGAGGGCTGCACCTTCTGCTCCCTGCTGAAGCACACGGGTCCTGCTCCCACACTCACAGTGGTGCCACTTGCGTTTCTGGCAGTTGGGCCGTGCTACAGTAACACATCCCACAGCCTTTGGGTTGACATCTCCCAAGCTGCTTAGTTCCTGGTGCGGTCGAGCTGATGCACTTCATACCTACTGTATTTGTGTCTTAAATGGCAGTCCTAAAATTAGGACTATTCAGTAAAACTGAGCGGAGCGCTACGGGGTAGATCTTGACAGTACAGTAACGGTCAGTGACTGCTCATGTCAGAAATGATGATGTCACCAGCCGCAAAGCTCAGTTCAGGGACCTACGCAACAGAGCCGAGCTAAAAATGCCAACCTGCCAAACAAAGGCAGCACAGGGTCAGCTGATGGGTGCTAAAGGTCTAAGCCTGTCCTTCTCTGGTGACACCTGCCTGTGCACAGCAAGCCAGGCATTGCTAGAAAACCTGCACGTGCAGACACGTACACACAGTTGCTTGCAGCTGAGACACTGAGCCTGAATACATAACATGGCTACATGCTCGAGAGTATAGAAAGTTGAAGAGCTAGGATCTAGGGTCTACCTCTTTTTGGCCGACCAAGTTGAGAAGATATAGAAACATCAGACTTCAGGTGAACATCTAAGATGAGAGTCACAGGATTGTTTCAGTTGGAAGAGGCCTTTAAGATCATCAAGTGCAGCCATTAACCCAGCACTGCCAGGGCATCAATTTATTGTCCTTCTCTGAACATGCTCCAGCCCCTCAGTGTCCTTCTTGGAGTTGACTGACCCAAGGATTCGAGGTGCAGCCTCAAATACGCATTTTACCAAACATGACGGATGTTGAATCTAGAACTACATAGCTATGAAGGAGAACGTGCCACGCCTTTTTCCCGTTCCCTTTTGGTTTTCTCTCTCCCAGGCTCACCTCTGTGCCGTACTGTCCTTGTAGTGGACAGAGCATCTGACTGGATTACAGCTAGAACTGAATAAAGTGTTTCAGCCTCAAGGCCAACAGGACAGAGGGAAAGGACAACTAAAGATCATCAGTTCTGTGAAAATCAAAGATCTCCAAGGCTGCATGACTCGAAAAGGACTGACCTCTATGTAGCTTATGAGCTTGAGAATCCTCTCCTATGTATTTGCAGCATTAACTCCTCTTGTTATCTGAGGTGATCTACTTTAATCAGATTCCTAGAAACAAGTCAGGTACTTAAAGCAGAAGATCTTTGACACTCTTGCTTGCAGTGTCAGGAGAGAAGCCAAAAACCAACCCAGAAGGGAGACCAGATGATACCCGTTTCATCTCTTCAAAAACCCTTTAAGGGTAATTGGCACCAGAGGGAGTCCCCTCGTTTCCCTCTCCAGAGAGGTTTCCCCTCTCTACGCTCTACAGTCATTTAAAGCACACAGTTGTTGCACAAAAGCTACCTCAAAAGTCTCACATTGCAAAGACCCATCAGTTCTTTACCAGTGCTCCCACTCTGTGCAAACCCCTCCCCTGCCGCAGTGCCTCCTCCTGCGCTATCTTGCTGCTTCACACAGGCACCATCACTTAAATCTGGACGAAAAGCAGAACTCATAAATTTGATCCTGATTCTATCCCTTTAGTGCAGTATCTCCCATTTCCTAAATTTCTAGCACTAGGGGCTCTGAGTACAAATAATGATGGTCCTTGTTGACAATTTAATCTCATTTTCACCGAGAATTTAAGCCCGAGGAGGCAATGCCATCTGACACCCTCCAAAGACCTTCATCCTGCAGAGCACATGTGTTGCAAGTGGCAAAAGCAGTTTGATGGCTGTGTGAGGACACACTAGAGACAAGTAAGGTGACAGTTCAGGTTGCCTCATGCTTTAGACTTATCCATGGGAGAAATCCCAAGTGGTTTGTGTCTGGTTAGCCAAGCAGAGGACTTTCCTCCGTATGGTGCAAGGCACAAAGCCAAATACCAAAATACCAAAGACCCAATAGCCACAAGAGTCTTAAAATGTTTTAAAGGAAAAGATCGAGGATGAAAAATCCCCATCCAAAGATTATTGTGCTTTATCAGGGGAATAAAGACTTCACTGATCCATCAGCTTGAAAAATTAATAAATCAAGGACAAATGTAATTAAAGTTTGGCTTCTTAATAAGCTATTGTTGCCACAGCCCAGTTTGGCTGTAGCGCTCTTTTGTTGACATTTTTAATGCTTTCTGTGGATTACCAGAAGATGACCAGTGTATGAAAGCTCGTTAAGCTTCCACGTGCTCAGCCGGGCCCTGGTTTTAATCCCGGCTCTGTGCAATTCCTGCTGCTGGCACAAGCTCTGCAGGACTTGAACCTTGCAGTGCTGGGCATTGTGTTTCTCACTAATCATTGTGTGGACTTCCTCAAGTGTGTTTCACAAGCTCAGAGCAAATTTGTCCAGTTATCTCTATGTACCTTTTCTGTGTTTTTTCCTCAGGATGCTGCAGCATCTTTCTGGAACTAGTGGGGGGGCTGCTCCCAGCCTGGCTTCCAGGTCTGGCTGGAATTTCCTTTCCTGATGAGAAGTCTATCACAGGCCCTTTCAAACTGCACAACACTTGCATCCCTTTCTCCTGGTCCCCTGTATGGAATTTAAAGTTCAGAGTGGTTTTTAAATGCCGTCGATCTTATTCCCAGTTGGGTAACATCTGTTACAGTTGCTTCCAGACAGATGCAAATTAAAATATTGCTTTTGAAAATTCATCACTGATTCACAGACCTTCCAGACACTTTAATTTTCAACTAGTTAAGGAAGAGGTGATGTTGTTGATAACATCGCTGTCTCTTCTTTTCATTTAGAGAAAAATAACAGGTTATGTACGGGAAGCTCACTTTGTATTGCTCTTTTTTGTGTTGCTTTTCCTTTTCAGCCATTGGCATTTGCAACTCCGTGGCCCTAAAATGAAGCAGAGCAATTTTCCTTCCAGGAAAAACGCCACTGACATTGCCACGCGCAGAAGTGTTTGAGAGTAAACGGGCCCACCATGCATGTGCAGTTTTATCCCATCTTATTTTTAAACGGTTAACTGTGCATCCCTCTGCTTCACAATCCTGTTCCAAAAATACCTGGGGTTTATCCTTATCATATTGCCCAGCTAAGGGTAAGAAATAGGCTCAAGTGGCTCAGTAGGGATTAGACTTGCCTCTTACGCAAGAGGGTGCAAGAGCCAGGGAGAAGCCAGAGACCGGCGGCAGGACCAGCTCTGTCCCCTGCGGGCCAGGGAATCCCTTGGCAACGTCCCTCGCAGACGCTGAGAGTACCGGGATGCTCCCCACTGACTTCACTGGGAGAACTGGCAATCCTTTGTTTACAAAGGCCAGGAGAAAGGAGGTCTAGAGGTTTCCGATAGTTATTTTGAGTCACTCTGAGTTTTAATTACAGTTGGTTGGGTTTTTTTAATTCCTTTTAAGCTCACCAGCTCTGCCCCACTTGGTAAACAGGACAAGCATCTAATTTGTGTCTTCCCAGTGTGGCTGAACAGACCCAGCCTAGGGGAAAATCACCTTTGCCACCTCCCCAGAGTGACATTTTGCCAGCTTATGGGATTTCCTGCCCTGTTGACAAGGTTGGTTGAGCCTCCTGCTGCTTTCACCAGTTGTTTTTCCCTCAGCCTCAGCATACCTCTCTTCGCCTTCTCCACCTTTCCCTCCTTTCTGTCCACATTCCCAACAATCAAATGCTTTCCCTATCCCAGGCCTGCAGATCAGGTTAGATAGTTCTGTCAGACACTATATGCCTGTTCTCGTGTCCTGAGTTCTCCTCCTCCTCAGTTTTTCCTATTCACCTTTGGTCACCAACTTCTTGCACCAGCAAATCCTTTGATCCTTTACTGACAACACTTGGAGCTCAGGTATTTGGTAAATGGCTCTATCACAGCCCACAGTCAGGAATTTGGATTCCACATGATGGCTTGGGTGTCTTTAGTCCGAGATACACCCTTTTTGGGTCTTCTCATGGCTGCAGTGGCACCACATGAATTAAATTAATAGCTTATTATTTGTGTTTAGCAGTGAGGAAAAATTCGAGCCTAGTTTCTAGAAGTTGTATGTAATCGGGGGAACAAAAAATGATTCATAGAATCAACAACAGTTTGTTTTCCTGCTCCCACCCCAGACTGGACTTTTGCTAGGTCAGCAGGGAGCCAGATGGAGATACCAGAGAAATCATCAGATGTGTCTCTGGAAGCAGCTCCTGGGATGAATTGTGGAGAGGATCTTCCTCAAGCCTGAAATTCTCGCCTGTGGGTATTATCACACCTATTTTGGAGCTAGGTAAACCAAGACATTTGTCCAAAATAACTCTCAGACAGCTAGAAAAAAGTATCCCACTATGTGTAGTGCTTCGCCTGAAGCCTCAAACCAGGCAACCTTCTCTGGGTGACCCTGCTTTAGTAGGAGGGTTGGACAAGGTGATTTCCAGAGGTCCCTTCCAAGCCCTACCATGCTGGGATTCTGGGGGATTCTTTTATTCTGTGATTTAAAAATGTCTTTAGGTCACACCTGTAATTAGGCAAACAGCGACTCAGATCCAAACGTGCCTCTCCTCACAGGACTCTGAATAGCCAAAGGTGAAATAAAGGGAGGGTTAGATTTTTTTTTTTTGGTCAACTATTCAGTGTTGCTCTTCATTATTTTTTTTTTTTTTATCCTTTTGAAAGTTCTAAAGCCTCCCTGCGTAACTGCCTCTGCTCCATTCAGGGCTCAATGGACGGTGCGCGGATCTTTTTCTCGGTGGGTAATAGATTCAGTTTGATTGCTTGACACAGGAACAATGAAGGGATAAACAATCGCCCTCGCGCCCGTGCAGCTCCCCATCTGTTAGGTGCGTGGCCTTCAGAGGGAGCTGGGCAGGGACAGATGAACACGCCAGCCCAGCCTGATGTTAATGACATCGGTCATACGAGCAGAACATGTGGCGCAATAAATCAAAAACTAATTGAACTTTTGCTTGATTATATTGCTGTCCCAATGCCTGTTTCAAACACAGCACGGCAGCCTGGGACAATGTCCCCGGTCCCTGGACAGCAGGAGGCGGCCCTGGGAGGTGACAAGTGATACCAGCTTCTCTCTTTACTCTTGAAACAGTGACACCTTCCGCTCAACCAAAATGCTTCCCAGCTCAGGATGTGTTTGACCAATGCTTATGATTTCACATAAGAGCGTTAACGTGAATATGACAGTGACAGCCCACCTGTGCTGGCACTTTCCATCTGGGACTGTTGGTGGCAGACGTCTACAGGAGAAGACAGCACTAGTTTTTGTGTTAATTACACACACATGCTAGTAATGAAGGCTGTTCATTAGACTGATATAATTTAATATCATTACTCACACGTGAAAATGTCTCTGCTACATCAGTTGCTGGAGCCTGCAAACCAACATTTTCTGTCTTAGGTGTCCACAGCAGCACTAAGTCACCAGAAGTCAAAGGGACTGAATTTCACAGATGTGGATAGGAATAATTTCTGATGGAAGCATTAGAAACGAAAAGCTTTGGCAAGAAGACCCTTTGATCTTCTTGGAAGACCATGGAATTTGGCTAAATACAGAATTAGGCCCCAGAACCATCGAGTCATGTAGGAAGCCATCTATGACTGAGCCACCTGCCCTCCCTCTGGAGCCACTGAAGTGTAAGGGGCATATAGACCTACATACATCTGCCTGACCTGCCCTTCTTTAATCACTTGTGTCTGAAAATTTACACTGAAGTGCCCAGGATTCAGGTACTAGCTTCTGAACTTCAAAGGTAAAGCACAAAATGCTTCTCTTAATACACCTAGAGTCGGCTCCTTAATATATGGAAGGAGCAAACATGTTGAAGTGCACAAGTATTAACCAGAGTCATTTTAAAAATCCTTGCAGTACTTCTGTAAGAATTTATCTGCCTATTTATTGGCTGCACAGAACAGACTTTAACTATTAGCCATTTATGGCAGAGGATTCTCCAAACTGGTAAACAGAGATGCAAAAATAAGATGCTCTTATCTGAGCAGAGGCTTAAGTAACAGCTAAATTAAGTCTTTGCATTAATAGTATTCATAGAAAGACAGATGGGAGCAGAAAATGTTGCAATGAAGAATATGGAATGAGATGAGATCACAGAATCAGTCTGTCCTTTGTAGATCTGGACAATGATCACAGAGCCAGATTGGATTAGTGAAACCTATTTACCAGAAGTTCAGAGCGGTTGCATGAAGCTGAAAGGCAGTCAGGAGGGAGAGGTGGAAAATGCACCAGATTTACAGCTGCAGCGATGAAAATTTAGAAGTCTTCACCACAGTGATTTCATCCAAATGTGAGTACATCAAATACTGTAACAACCACTGTGGTGGTGTCTTTTAGATGGATGGGGAGTTTAGCATCAGGGAGCTCTCTGAAGTGAGCAGCTCATCTGCTCTGCCGTGCCGCGCTCCGCTTGCAGCCCAGCGCTTGCTGTCTGTCTCGGGAGCTCATTTGCGCGGGTGCTTCGACACCATGGCTGTGTAAAATACTTGTGCTGGCAAAACTGGGAGATTTGGAATTGTGTTGATGTACCTATGAGGTAATTGCTAAAGTGACAGCTTGCAACTGTGTGGCTATTCTGTGTCATAGAAAAGAAAATGCAGTTCTGCGAGCAGTTCGCAGCTCAGATGAACCGGGTGAACTGCGTGAATGTTGAATTTCAGTCTGCTGGCTCAATAAGTGGAACATTTCCAAAGCCATGCCCTGGAAATGAATGCATGATTAACATTAATTGCTTGTAATGAAGAGTAAGAACCGGACAAAGCCCGGTCTGTATTTGATTGAACAAATTAGTTTAAACTCAATGGCTGCATATTTCAGCAACAAGAAAGCAGGTAAAGCAGGGAAAACAAATTGTGGGGCCAGATCAGATCTTTCCTTTCAAGCTGGAAGCATGAGCTCTCAGCTGCTTAATTTCAGAATATAAGTGGAAATGACAAAGTGAACCATCCCTGTAATTGTTTTTTGTTGCCCAAAAGCTGGGCTGTCTGTACAAACATCCTTTGGCAGGCAAATCCAGAAACATCAGCTACAAGGATTCGTTCTTCCCTTCCTGCTCCCACTCCCTGTGGAAAATCAGGTTTGCCGGGGGAGCCGCGCAGCCCCGCTGCCTGCATTGCTGCCATTGTACTCACTGCTGGCTGCCTCCCTGGTTCACTCTCCTTTCAATGGCTATTCAAGTAACTGCATGTTTGCTGGTGCTGCGACTTCCCTGTCATGCCTGGCCTTTCTTCAGCCCTGATAAGCCATTTGCTGCTCACTCAGGCAGGCAACTGTGGCTCATAAGTGATCTGAAAATATGCAAATTTACTGCCATTAGGTATATTTATGTGTTGTTCCTTGTGTTCCAGCTCGGGTACCAGTAACAGCACAACAGCACTGGCTTCTGGTAGACATCCAAATAAACTGTGCTCCTCACACTGTCCAGTAAAAGGCACAGAATACCAGAAAGACAAGAAGATTTTTTTTTTGCATCACTAAGCTTCCCTGACTTGATTGTTTTGCTTGTGAGCAATTAGTTTAGTCCTCATGCAGTGAAATTCCAGAAATAAAGGTGATTGCAGCAGCTTCAAAACCACGTTACAACATACTCCTAGGAAAAAAGCCCACCTTTATGTTTGTTTGGTTTTCATCCCACACTCACCCTGGCTTAAAATCTAAAATGTGTCCTGCAGAAGAAGGCAGTAGGGATCCCTGAGGATGCCACACCGTGCAAAACAGATCATAATCGAGCTGACAGCTTAGCATGCTCTGGAGCCCTCTCCAGGCAGATAACATACTTGTGATGAGCTCAGTGTGGAGGTGCCCTGCACTGCTACAGGTCACGGGCAGGGACCCTGGACACGGGTGATCATCCCCCATACAATTGTCCTGTTTCAGGACAGAGAATAGGCCAAAACTTTTATCTCTATCTACTGGGGTCCTGATGCTCAGCACTTCTATCCTCACCGGGGTATTGAGGGGTGGCTTTTAGACAAACACAAACTGTCTAGGAAGAGTGACTTTGGTCACACTGCCAGCTCTCCTGGAAAGCCCAGTCACTTGTTATTCCTGCCATCAGAGAGGAGTTTGGCTGTAGTCATGAGCAGCCTTGAATGACCTCCAGCTGGTTCCACGGCTTCTAAACCCTCTCTGCAATCATCAATACATGGCAGTGATAAGCACTGCAACTCCCGCGGCTGAATGTATGCCAAAAATGTACAGGAAAGCTCACCTGGAGAGCAAGAGTCACCCATCGCCGCTAACACCTGGAGCATGAATAGGAAACCCACATTCACATGCCTTGCCCTCAGGGTCAGCCTTTAGAACTGGAGTTAATTGCCCAAATTTGGCAGGTTTTTGCAGCCCTTTTTCTGCCTCTGGCTGATAAATCCTGTAGCTCCTGTAGCCTGAACACAGAGGAGGGTAAGATATGATGAGAGGAAGAGCTGGGAGAATCACAGAGTCTTTCAAACCAGTTTCAAGTCAAACTGAAACAAGTGTTTAAACAATCTCTTTCTCCAAGAACACCACTCACCCAAAAACAATTGCTTCAGTCAAGTCAAAAGCTTGGCTCATAGTCCTGGTATCTTCTGTGTCCAATGGCTAGTGATTCTGTTTTGCCTGGAATTTTGGTGTCTTCGTGGGCCTAAGAAATAAAGAGAAACAGACTTTAACCAAAACGCCCCAAGTTAAAGAACTGAATGGGTCACTTTGGGGATTGAGAAGACTAGGCTTAGTGTAAATGTTCTGCTTTGGATGCCATGCAGTAGAGGTAAAATGGTATCACAAAGGAGTTTGAGCTTATTGAAAAAGTCCCTACCCAGGCTGACCAACAGGCCTCTCCACAGTGAATGTGTGCACTAGTTGCATCGGGAGGTGGCTGGATGTAAGGAGAAGCTCATTTCCTTCCAAAACATTGGCAGGTTGGAGGCCAGATCAAAACTCAAGAAGTATGGTTCTTCCTGGAAGACACTGGAAGAGGGGCAGAAATTTGGGGAAGGCTCTTGCTTTGTGCCCACGGGTGTCTGTATAGTGTAGCTAGAGCACAGTCTCAGAAATGACATTGAAAAAGACTTTTTTTTGGGTTGTTTCAGCTGGAATTCTCCTTAACCCCCTTCTTCCTCCTCCCCTCCCCAATGTATTCTCACAGAGGACTTTTAGAGACCTGTGTAACCTCATCTTGTCCACCTCCACTGCACCCTGACCATGTTGCTGTTCTTCCTCTTGCAGCATGTAGTCCTGCCCGAAGACGAGCCAAATGCACGCAGCACATCCTAACAAAGAGTGTAAGAAAAATCTCCCTTTCTCTCCAGTTTTTTTTTGGTTGGTTGGGTTATTTTAAATTCTAGTTGGCTACCTTAAAAATGCCCTGGGTAAATGGGAAGCAGAACTTCCAGGGCAAAGAAGAATACATTGGTGTCTGATGCTGGGAGAGGGGTGGGAGGTTCTGTAAAGCTACGGTTTTTTTAGAGAAGTGCTTTGAAACTTCAATAATTATGGTCTTGCTGTGCAGCATCAGTCAAAATGAACCTAGCAGCTTATCAACATGGGGCACCTGAGGGAATCACAGACTTCATTCTTATTTATAAAGCCTTATTAATAGTGCCAGAGGGACAGGCAGGATTGAAAAGAAAATATATCAATAGATAAATGTGTTAATCAAGGAGCCCGTATCCCATTCCCTAGGGAATCTGGGAGAAAACCACCAGGCAATGGACTAGAACCTCGACAGAAAACGATGGCACAGAGTGCACTGACTGAGCTTTACCTGCCCCCTGCAGCTGAGGCACCCTCCCATCCTCCCTCATTTAAATAACTGATTTATTTTTCATGCTCTGAGAAAATGTTTTCCATGTTTGGACATGGACACATAGGTGTGAGGCTTCTTGTTTTCAGAGCTAGATTTTTCTTCCTCAAATCCACTCAGTCCATTCACAACCCCTTCCACAATCCTATCGTGGTTCTTTCAGGAATTACTGCCTCTTTCTCTTGTGCCTATCAAATAACCTTTTACAAGCTTTGAGACTCTCCTGCCAAAGCATTTCTTCTCACTACAGACTTGCCTCTTCTCTAGCACCTTGTTGAAATAATTTGCTCCATAGTGTTTCCTTTTCCCATGCCCTATCCCACTTCCCAGCCCTCTCCTCATCTGTAAATAGCCCCCTCTTCATATTCCCGCATCCCTGATCTCCCCACAGCAAATTTTTATTTGCTATGCCTCTGGTATATTTTGTTTTCTATATATAAATATACATAATATGTAAATATGTACTATAAAAACATAAGCATAAAGTCCAAACCAAAAATGGACTATTCTGACTTAAAACAGAATGCCCAGATGTTTTTTTTGTGTGGACAAAATAGATACTTTTCCAACAAAATGCCCAGATTTCTGACCAGAATTTTCTCACAAGGCTATTCAGCTGGAAAGTTTTCAGCTAGCTCTCATCAAAATCTAGGGCAACTCTATGTCTGTTGTCCTGGTCCCAGTCTCAGCAGATAGTTGCTGTTGCTTCTGCTAAATGGGAGCCTCTAATATTTCATCTGGATTGGACCAGCTGCTGTAGCAGCAGTATACTCATAAAGGTCTAAGAAAACAAGATAAGAAAGTCCCTGTTTTGTTGCTATATCTTTAGAAGATTTCCCCCCCCCCCTCTTTTGGGCTTTCCTGACCCCAATTAATAGCAACCCTTGACTGGCCCTTAGTCATGATGCAGGCAGCATGCTTTCATCAGGCGCCT
>JAAGNO010007644.1:0-11803 GCA_033439905.1 Ceryle rudis | reverse complement strand
GTTTTGTTGCTATATCTTTAGAAGATTTCCCCCCCCCCCTCTTTGGGGTCTTCCTGGCCCCAATTAATAGCAGCCCTTGACTGGCCCTTAGTCATGATGCAGGCAGCATGCTGTCAGCAGGCGCTTGGACCAAGGCGATGGGCACAGGCAGCTCTCGGAGCTGCGCGCTCCCCTTCCTCGCTGCCATCCAGCTGCTCACAGCTCGCGCGCCAGCGCTGGGACAGATTGCGTGCGCTGCAATGGACGTGCCAGTGAGGAAGCTGAGGTTGATGCCTTCTAGACCCGCACCAGAGCGGCAGAATGATTATTGATTTTTTCACTCTGACCTCTGCATCTGCAGCCAGTGCTAGAGAAATGCCCCGGCTAACATGAAATCTTCTGCTCTGGTGATTGCAGTGGATGCACAACTTAATCCTTGTCAGGGTCAAAAATAGCAAGCAATATGGACATCTGCCAGACTTTTTTTTTTTTTTTTGTGGCAGAAATGCTCAAGCAGTGTAGCATTAAGTGATTTAACTTTCAAATGACTGACCTTGGGGGCGTAGCTTCCATCACATTCAAGAGCCCATCCCAAAACCACACTCGTGACTGTGGGAGGGTGAGAGACAGGGGGAAGCACCTGTTTTTAAATGGAGCGTTTCAACAATATGCTTATTTGCAGTTCCTATTGCCCAATTAAGAGTTAAGCCCAGGGGCAGTAGATCCTTCCCTTCTCTTCCCTTGCTCTCCAAACCTCCAGATCTTTGCTTAGAACTCTAAACCAGTCTGGACACCGGCACCTGGCTATTTTGCAGAAAAATGGCAAATCCCTCTGTGAATGCTACTGCTGCTACAGTGAAAGTTAGACCATCAAAACGAGCTTAACTCTACAAATATGGCATTTCCTCCACTAACAAACACTTTGTTCAGCCTCTAAACTTCAAAGTCCAAAGCCAGATGTGTTATTGCCACCTCTTCTGGTTGGCTGTCAGTTTGGCAGTGGGAATTTGGGTGCAGGAGCAGGGCTGTTGGAACCACCTCTGCTCTGCAGCCCTCCTCTGTCCCCTCTGCTCACCGCAGCTGCCTCCAACAGCAGGTATGCCAGGCCTTGGTGCTCCCCCGTGCAAGGTGAAGTCTGCAAAAGAGACTTTGCTGAGCTCTGAATTGAGTTGGCATCCTGCAAACAGACCCAGCCAGTCAAGGTTCTAAAAACAGTAGGTTTTTAGAGAGCACTTTACTAACTCTGCATAGTTTGGCTGACTCTGCCATTCACACAGATTTATGTTTCCTGGTACATCTAGAAAACAAAAGTGATTTCCAGCTGATCCTCCTGCCTTACCCTGGATACCCTAGAGAAATGTCAGCTCTAGTTTAGATCAAAACTGTGCTGCAGCAGGTTTAGTTCCCTGACCTAGATAAGTCTTTACATATTACAGTAATGGGTGAGGTAGCCAAAGTCATGGCAAAGTCTTGAATTTAGGAGATAAACTCCAGAAGTGCTCTACAGCCAACTGCTGCAAACAAAAATGTTCACTCAAGCTGTGCTGTAGAGATTGTGCTGCTGTCTCCAGCTGTAATGGGAAATGGCTTTGCAACTGACTTAAACAGATGCTCTGCTTGGCATCGCTGATAACACCACATAACAAGGAATACTGTAAACACAGACAATCCACCTAAATAAATCCTGCTATTAATGGAGTTAAAAATTCTGCTTCCTTTCCCCAAACTATATTTAACCTTTTGCAACACATCAGCAGATTGTTGTTTCAAGTCCACGGTGGTTTACACCAATCAAATAAGCCACTTTCAGGATTAGAGACAACTGCAGCCAGCATCCTACTTACCAAAAATGCTCTTTCCATGACCATGCAAAAGAACTGACCTCAGGTGTCTCAGTAGCAGAGGGCTGATGGCGTTTTCCGTCACACACCAAAGAAGACTGAGCGTGGACAAGAGCACTGCACGTATTTCCAGAGCTGGTGGGCAAGGTGAGCTCTGTGGTGCTCCCTGAAAGCCAGAAGAGCTTGGTTCACGCAAGGCAGGCTCTGAGGGCTGTCATGAGAAAGCCCTGCCAGCCACAGCCTCATCACTGTGGTAATGAAGCCAGGTACCTCCACTGATGGCACTGTGCTGATGGGGGGGGTTAACGCCTCCAGTAAGCAGCTTGCAAGGTTTGGGTGGTCAGGGCGTGCGTGCTCGACACAGGAGCCTGCAGCCTGTGAGGAGCTGCCGCAGAGGGATGAGGGGTCCTGGAACTGGTCCAGGGGCAGCTGCGAGAGAGCCAGTGCCAACTGCTTAAGCAGCAACAGGAGGCCTCTCACCACGAGCATCACCCTTGTTTCTGAATCACCAGAGCGATGCTGAGGCTCTGCCCTGTCCGGCACTGCCGGATCCATGGTTGGGGAGCTGGGCCCCCACTGCTGCCTCCTTTAGCACATGCTTGTCTTCAAGGACACCAGTAGTCCCTTTGACTTTAATTTAACACAGGGCACGTTCTTAAGTAGCTTACAGTGCAAGGCCTGCGTTAGGCTGTGTGCCCAGATCCTCAGAACTAAGAGAAAACCCCTCTTAGGCCTTGGATTAGGCTTTGGTCGCCTCACCAGCCCTTTCCAGCAGGGTTTTTGCCTGCTGCTGGGCAGTTTCTGCTCCTCGTGCTGCTGGTCAGCAAGATCTAGGTCAAGTAGCCTTCTCTGGGGTACATGGAATCAAAAGAGTAAAGTGGTCAGGTTGGGGTTTTTTCTTTTTTTCCCCATTCTGGAAAACATTGGTTTCCATGTGGTTTTATATCTGTGTAAAAATTAACATACACAGAATATTGCAGATTAACAGCAGACTGAATTAAAACTTACTTAAAGGAAAAGGACAATATTGCAGAAGGGGACATGCTTGAATGCAGCCTTGTTTTTATCTTGAGGGTATGTTAGAAGGCAGAGCAATAGATGGAATTCAGTCTTTTTTTTTTTTCTATGCCAATAGCAGGCTGGTCAATTGCTGGTCTGAGTCTTGTGACAAAACCCCCTGTATTTATATATAACACACATAGATGGCAACTATCAGTCATCGGTTAGATGCAAGTAACTGCTTTTCTCCTGGTCTTCCAACATAAAAAACACACCGGGAAGTCTAATAGGAAACAGTCTGAATAGTTGCCACATGTCTTGTTTCCTTGCTGGTTTGGATCCTCACTCTGTTTAACTGGTTCTCTGTATGACAGCAGCAAGTCTTCAGAGAAGAATGAAATAAAACCAACTACAAAACAAAATATGAAACACTGTTTTCGTGATGCTGGGACTTTAATCTTCTTGAGGAAATTGTTTCCAGACTATCCTGGATAGCAGTCCTGATGGATCCACCTTGCCTACGTTTAAATGACTGCCCGAGATACAACATAGTAGGAAATTTAAATTTGATCTGCCTCAAAGGCATATCCCAGTCAGTCCCTCTTGAAAAGGACCGCATTTCAGTCTCCTGAGGAGAATACAGGGAGGTGCAATAAGTAGCTGGGTCCCAAAGAGACCACACATGATTTTTCCCTACTTCTATGCATCTCACAGAGGCAGGAACCAACCAAAACAAACCCCACAAATCCCACAGTCCCCACCTGACAAAGTCCCCTTTGGATGACAGTAAAGCAGTGGGAAGAGCAAGCACCATGCTGCTCCCTCATGACCTTAACAGACCACCTACTCTCCAAGGCTGGGTGTAACAGGATGGTTTTGCCTCTTCCCTGTAGGTAGTAGCGATATCGGACCATCGGCCCCAGAGGACAGAGAAGCTGCAGCCCCACCACGGTGACCTCCTCCAGGTGCTGTACAGCGAGGATGAAGTGCAAGGCTTGGGTCACCTGCAGAGCGGGCAGCGGGGACCCTGCCCCGCCAAGGGTAAGTCCAGAGAAGGGGCTTTATTCCTCCGTGGCAGTTCTTCCAGTTTGCAGCGAAGCAGGCACTTTGCTATGGACCTGAAGGATACTTCCATGCTTAACATGTCCAGTGGAGTTCATGAGATCATGACCGTGGCATTGCAGAGCTCTCACTTTAGTCAGTGATAAACTCACTGCGTTCAGAGTCAGAGCTGCTCCCTTTCCAAAGGCTGACAATATTTTATCAATGATAGATCACAAACTACTGAGTCTGCCTGAGCCATCGTGTAAGATCCTGCTCAGTTGCTTAGGCGTTGCCAGAACGATTACCTGGGATGACATTTTAGATGGTGGAGGTCAGCCTCAGACCTGATTCTGTTTTGTCAACAAAAACTCATTCATCATATTTGTGAGAACCTGTGAAGAAAAAACAAGAGTTTGTGAATGCAAGCCCAAGGAAATGAGTAAACATCAATAAACTGGTCATTCAGCTCCTTCAAGGCCAGTGTGTTATGTTTGGAAGGAGAACAGGAGAAAAGATATAGAAATACAAAAAGAAGATCAGGAAGAGGGGAAACAGTTTTTGCAGCTGGAGAAAGGGAAGCAACTGGGCAAAGAAACTGGGATGCTTAATGGGAAGGAAGGAGAAACTAAGTTTAAATCAGAACAAAAAAAGGAAACAAAAAGGACCAACTGAGAAGTGGAAGGAGGGAATGAGAATAACAGGAGAGGACAAACTCAGCAGGAGCATCTGCAGATTCCTGCTGCAATAAAAACTGCGCTTAGGCTATGGACAGTGCTGCACAGCATCTTCTAGAAGTGGAATTGACACTGCAGCCAGCCACCCCTGTCCTGAGGAGCACTTCTAGACCTGAAGCCTTAAAAACTTACTTTGTATTAGCTATGTTGCTAGGAGTTCGCCAGGACATTTTCTAGATCTAATCAGAAGAAGGACAGGCTGAAGGGAAGAATCAGACAATATAAGAGCAAAACAAAAAGAACAAAACAAGAAAAAATATGGACATCATGCTGAAGCACTGATGCCTGGAGCCACTTGCTGAATACTGTTAGTACCTAATATGTAAGATGAGAGGAGGGAATTGAATTAAGCTCTGATGTGAGGGATACAGTGAGGTGCCTAATGGAATTACTGGCGGCAGGGCGGGGAGTGGGGAGAGAGAGGCTGGTTAAGAGATTCATCATGGTGAAATATTGCCCCCAGAAGGAGAAGAGAGTCCCGACTGCTAACTCATGCTGGAGACAGCACTATAAGCAGCACCTCGGCTCTTTCTGATGCTTGCTGTCATTATTTATGTTCCATTGGTCATAGCAGATGTGAGTCATATTCCGTGCTCTGTCTTGCTGAATCTTGGTGTTTCCGTAGATCCTTGCTCTTCATTTACCTCAATATCCTTCAAAAAAAAAAAAAACAAACCAGCAGACAACTGAAAATTGACAGGAACAGAACGAAACAGAAGGAAAAAAAAAACCTTCACATTCCCTCAATCAAAAGGGAAGATTTGACTCCATTACAAAAATTTGGCATCCCTCATTTATTTCCTTGGCATAACTCGCAGGAAAGTCAGTGAGCATTTATCCGTGGATAATTGATCAGCGCTCATGTGTAACTGCAAAGGAACCTCCAGGTTTGGGGACAGCAGAGAGAAGTGCCACTCAGCCATAGGCCCACAGAAGGCTTGAAATCCCTCCCTGGGATGGGGTGGATGTAGCACATATGTAAGACTAATCCAGAAAGGAGAATGACCTAGGCAGGACAAACCTGGCAGTGGGGGCTCAGAGATGCACAAAAACTGCAGCAGGTGGGACTGCTCTTTGTATTAACCCATAAAGTGGTGGCACATTTAACTGCATGGGGGGAGGCATTTAACCCAAGCTGTGCTAACGGGATAATTACCAACAGTGCCATGTTTCTTATGCTTTGCAGTGGGAATTGCTGAACCAGAGTCATCCAAATCCTGTCATCACCTGTTGGATAGAAAACCTTTGGTGAGTAAATACAACAAGACCAACTACTGCTGTCTGCCTAATGCATCTTAAAACCTTGGACCTGTCAGCATGTCCCACACTACACACATGTCAGTCCCATCAGTGGCATTTCCTAACGATGTGCTTTTGCCTCCTGCAGTCCCCACCATCGCCAGTTGCCCGTATCACGGCAAAAGCCGCAGCTGTCGCAGACTCACCCACAGGCAATGGCACCTCTACAGAAAAGTAAGTTCCTTCCTACCCATCCAGCCAAGCCTGGGGGTGATGCTGGGCAGGGAAGAGGACACAGGTCACCCTCTCACCAGAAACACAAACAGGTGCTCAGTTGCAAATCCCTGGAACCATCCCAGGGGAGGTTGGCCAGGGCCTCTGAGCACGCTGCTCTAGTTGCAGATGTCCCTGCTCCCTGCAGAGGGTTGGACTGGATGAGCTTGAAAGGTCCCTTCCCACCCAAACCAGTCTGTGATTCTGTGATCTGTGCTTTACCTGCTAGTCACCAGCAGCACTGGAGGAAGACGTCAGAGTACGACCTGACCCTGGCACCCGGAGCAGAAGCTTCCGTACCGCTGACGGGAGGCAACCTGTATGGGACACCCAGCCTCCTCAGGAAGATGTGGATGAAGCACAAGAAGAAGTCAGAGTACCTGGGAGCAACAAACAGTGCCTTTGAGGCGGACTGATAAGGCTCAGCATTGCTTGGAGAGATAGAAGGTCCTTTAGCCAGGACGAGGTGCTCTAGGATCAATGAAGGAACAGACACAGCACAGCTCATTCAGGAAAACAGTATCCTTTTTATTACTTGATGCCATTGCCTCAGAACAGTGGGAGAAAGTCTAAGCAGGGGAAAAAAAAACAAAAAACAAACCTGTAAACACAATGCAACTCCCGGGCCTTTCTTTGTTGCAATACACTAAAATGCCAAGTGTCCCACTAGCTTACATCTCTACTCAATGATGCTGAAACTACTGCTGGCCCATTCGCCATGTTACATGTCCTGTCTGAATCAGCTTAGACTTGCAACAAGAAAAGGCTGCCAAGGTTTGCGTGTTCCCACAAGGTAACGGGCTGATTACAGAGTGCCATTAAATCCCAGGGGTCTGCTCCATGTGCACCACTGCCTGCTCTCTTCTCATATCACAAGATTAAAAACCACATCTTATGATACACTTGGTTGAATGACATGTGCTAAACATCTTTTCTTCTTCAGTTTTTGTTTTCAAGACAGGAGTAAAAGATGCAAAGCTTTTAATAGAACAGGCAAGTCAGAACCGAGCAAGTTTGCAAACACACATTTACCAAGCTGTGCTATGTGACAAGCAATTGGTGTTTCAAGCGTCCTGCCAGATCAAACTATGAGCAAGTGGATAACCTCGAGATGCTTTCATCCGCAGAACCTGCTTATATGTTAACTGATAGCCAGCAACTTACTCTCCACCCACGCGGTACAGGGTATCTCACCAAGTGCACAAAATCTAAGGAGAGGAAATATGTAAATGGTGCAACTAGGTGACTAAACATGAGATATTTGCATATAGGAGACCTGTGTTTATAGATAGAGGGATTCCATGGAATTTGCTCAAAAATCTCTCTCAACATTTTTTTCAATTTAGGAATTGCTGCTCATGGCCCCTTGACTGTTCCTCTCAAAAGAAAAAGGTTTTACAAAAAGGGTTTCACCAGTGCTGCAGACAATATTATGTTAGTCACCAACAGCACTTGCCACATGGTTATTAGAAAAGACTTTGATTTGCCTAAATACCCAACTTTAGATAGACAATTGGAGGAAGCGTATCTCCTGTTGCTCATAGTAATGACAATCTTCTCTGATCTAACTGCCAGCACTCCAAAGCATAAATGAAAAATACAGGTTTTACTCTGTATGACAGAAGCAGAGTTTTCCTCACAGGGGTTCACCCCACCTTTAAATTACACACTGCCCCTGTGGAATGGTTCACACACCATGACCCTGCCAACATCGGGTCTTCCATGACCGAACCAGCCAAGATTTTCCTGAAACATCTTCTAGGAACATCAGCCACACTACGACCCCCTGCCCAGCCCATAGAAACCCTGCCAGAAGCCTTGGCCTTGCACATGCTACTTTTAGATATACAAGTAAACCTGGTAAGTTCAGCTGGTCTCCCCTCTTGCACAGCAACGCACGCACTCCAGCAGTAGGGAGAACAGTCATTACCAGTTCCCTTTTTTGGTCTCATTCCCCAAGCAAAGCAAAACTAAAGAGGATGGACAGACAGTGGTAAAAGTCCATTTGCTGCATAATTTCAGAGAGTGAGCATTTGTGGTACTCGCCCATGTAGCTAATGCGACCCACAGAGCACCCAACACACAGTCCAGGGCAGCGAGTTTTATCTGTTGAGAAAGCTGTATTGTAGTATTTCATTTGTTAACTAATAGTTTTAAGCTGTATGAGGATGGAGGTGAGGAGGCAATGATTAATATTTCTACCTAATAATTGATGTATCTCGAAATGTGTATTTATGGTTTTCTTATTTATTTAATTTATAATTTGGAGTGATGTACAAGAAGCATATTTAATTTCTCTATATTCCAGGAACTGTTGTAGAGATTTCTTGTATTGTAGCAGATACTTATTTTATCAATTCAAATAAAATAGGTCTTGTTCACAAAAAAAAAAAAAAGAATAAAAGAAACAAGTAGCACGTGGTAACATATGGCTCTCGGTGGCTTAAAATGTGAAAAATGTGAAATCGGGATCAAAACCAGAAGTGATCTGTACTATTTTCCCACCAGAAACAGAAAAGTTGTTAACACTGCAGCTGAAAGGGCTGCCTCCAGCGCTGCCTGACACACTCATGTCATCGTGCTTTGTAACATCTGTGAGAAGATGCATTTTTCAGATGTGTTGTGTGTCATTGTAGAGTTTTGGGTTCCGCAGAACTAGAGACTCGGAGGGGCACTGGCCCGACTGAAACAGACTGGCAGTCGTTCACACAGTCATTCATATTTCATTTCCAAAAAAAGATTTCTAATTTCTTCTCACCATTTCAAAAGCATCTTTGCAATAGAGCTGCTCACTGAAATATCCATCATGACTTTGCATACCACTTTATTTAAATAAACTGTAGTGAAGTTAAAGCTAGGCTACTATATAAAATAATTCCTACTGATGCATGAAAAAAAAAAATCTCAGATACTCTTTACCCACTTTTCTTCCCCTTTTGCACCCACCTTATAGATCCTGTAGCAAACAGCTTTGCCAGAAGAGCTGATCACAGACACATTAGCTCAGGGGAACACCCCGCACCTTCTACAGAAAACATTTTTACCTCAAACATCTGCATTTGTAGCGTTATTTCGTGTCCGAGAATTACCCAGCCAGAAAAGTTGCAATATCAGGACTTACACACAAAGAAAAACGAAACAATCTGATTTCTCAGATGAAACCCTGCATGTGAACTCTACAAACAATGCAGATGTCAAATAGACATAAATATTTTTAAAGTGTCATTGTCCTTAGATTATTCACAAGTGAGCACATTGACCCTAAGTAGTATTAAAAAACCCTGGTTTTTAAGTGGCAGAACTGTTATTTAAATGAACGGGTGCACAGATCACTGAAACAAAAAGTGAAGCATTTAGAAGGACAAAAGGAGGTTGAATATTTAATAAAGTCAGATGAAGGCCCAGAAAACCCAAGCAACAGAGCTCAGAGTGGGACAACTCAGGATGAAGCAGAAGCACGTGTGAATGATGCCCCTTCTCTCAGCCATCAGGTTGGAGTCACTACCAAAAAAAGGGCATCAATTTTAACAGCCTCATTAATTAATAAGCATTATGGAGCAGCCAGGGCCGCAGAGCTGCCCTGCTGGCAGGAGATGAGCACAGACACTAGCTGGTCCCAGGTGCGTCACCCTGTCACACCTCCTGCCCTGCACATTCACCTGCTCTTACAGTTTATTTTAGACCCACATTTTCCTACTGCACTGTCACACTTTGCATAGCAGTGAAACAGCAGGAGGCAGCGAGCCTTCTATTTGCTTAAGGCTCCCTTTTTTTGAGGAGGGGGTGCACCGGACCATAAAGCAGAAGAGACATGCAAAGGTCCCCGCAGCGTGCGCGGCCCTTCCCGCCAGCGCTGACGAGGCATTTGCGGTGAAGCGAGCCCTTGGCGCAGCTGGGCCAGGAGCTGACCGTGCGAAACCAACCGCTCGGCCGAGGTGTCAGCTGCTCCTGCGCCCAAACAAGCACTGCCCAAAAATATTCCATCCATAATCATTAGGCAAAAACCCCACATCTCCCCAGTGATCTCTCAGCGTTGCCAAATTAAAAGAACATAAATTAATAAAAAGGATAAGGGGGAAAAATAAGTTTCCAAGATACGAAGGCAAGTGCTTTGGCCCGGCCAGCAGCTGAACTTTAGGGATCTGTACATGTACATCCAGCTTCACACCTCATGACATCTCTCCTGAACAAGTAGAGCCACAGTCCTGCTGGTATCAGGGCTTGGCAGCCACACAGAGATGCTGGCACCTGAAGGTGCCACTGGCCCTCCTCACTTAGCTCCAGAGATATTAACTAAATTAATAGTGTCTTTTTCTCCCATCCTATCACTGCCAGCCCCTGCACGCTCCTTGTCAATTTTTCCAACATTTTTAATTATTTGCAGCTTTGACTGTTTAAGCAGGGCTTGCTCCAAGCGGGGTTGTAAACACAGACCCTGATGAGTTCTGGGCAAATCTTTACCAGCAGCAAACATTAGATGTAAAACTACTGACAGAGTCTGTCATGAGCTGAACTGAGGCTCTGGACATAAAAGCTCTTAGGAACATGGTTTCCAGGGATGGATTCAAACTCTGCAGCTATTTACAGACACGTGGCTGAGGGCCATTCGCTCAGTGCATGAGGTGGGAACACCTCAGATATGGAGAAATTCCCCCAGCCGAGTATTTACATCCATGTTTGCTGCTGAGCCACTGCTGAGGGAGGCAGTCGGATGCCACCCGCCGTCACCGAGCTCCTCAGGAGCTCTGCAAGGGACAGAAGCATCTGCTGCCAGCCAGCCCTGCACCGCAGCCAGTTCCAGCTATCCTCTCCGAGGTCAGCACTGAGGGAGCCCGTGTGCCGGCTTGGACCTTTTCAGTCTTCAGCTGCGCCCCAAAAGTGTGACCTCAGGCGCCCCAGGCCCCGTTTGCCATTTTCCTGCAGCCGTCCAGACAAAAGCCATGGAGGATGTAACATGTTTTACAATTTACCCAGCACAATTAGCAGCAGCTCTCGGTCGAGGGGCTGCATTGTCACACTCAGCTGGAGCCAGCTAAGCTGATTTGTCCGCGCTCGCAAACTCCCCTTTCACAGGCCAGTGACTATGGTCAAAGGACAAACCGACAAGGTCCCTTCTTGGCCCCAGCTGCCAAAAGGTCCATCCCCTCCACCTGGCCCAGTAGGGAGGTGGGAAGTCTTGAAGAGTGATGGGTTTCTTGCTCCCTTGGGGTGCATTAAGAAGAGTGTGGCCAGCAGGTCAGAAAGGTTCTCTTCCCCCTCTACTCTGCCCTAGTGAGGCCACTTCTGGGCTCCCCTGTTCACGAGACAAGGAACTACTGGAGACAGTCCAGGAGAGGCTACAAAGATGCTGAGAGGCTGAAGCATATCTGTGCCCAGGAAAGGCTGACAGCCCTGGGGCTGTTCTGCTGGAGAAGAGCAGCCTGAGAGGGGAGCTGAGCAATGCTGAGCAAGAGACAAAGGGCCCCTTGAGGGGGCAAAAGGATGGGGCCAGACTCTGGTCAGTGGTGCCCAGTGACAGGACAAGGGGCAATGGGCACAAACTGGAAACCCAGGAGGTTCCACCTGAGCAGGAGGAGAAAGCTCTTTGCTGTGGGAGTGTCAGAACCTGTCCCAAGCTGCCCAGAGAGGTTGTGGAGTCTCCTTCTCTGGAGAGATTCCAACCCACCTGGACACTGCGCTGCTGGGCCGGCTGCT
>JAAGNO010007643.1:10272-23548 GCA_033439905.1 Ceryle rudis | reverse complement strand
CACCTCACCCCTGGAAGTGTTTAAGACCAGGCTGGATGGGGCTCTGAGCAACCTGGTGGAGCAGGAGGTGTCCCTGCCCGTGGCAGGGGCCTTGGAACGAGAGGATCTTTAAGGCCCCTTCCAACTCAAGCTATTCTGTGGTTCTCAGGGACAACGATCCCTCCCACCAGCATCACCCCCTCTTCAGCTGTTCTCAGGGCAAGGCAAGAATCTCTCTCCCTGCTCGAACAAGGAAAGTGCTGCTGGCTACACAGACACAGTGTGCCCAGTGAACATCTGCTATGAGGGCTAACAAGTTCTCCTTGGTCTACCAGACCCCACTGCCTAATGTCTGGACTTCAACTCTGTCGGGGGAAGGCAGAATTAAAACCATTCACTGTAGGAGAATATTCCTAAACCACGCTGGGCCCCAGCACAGAGATCAAGTTGTCTTGATAGTCAAGGAAAAGTGTGTCCCAGGAGGGCAAGGTGTCCCTCGCGGGGCATTTCTCAGGTCAGCACAAAACCTGGATGCCCCAGATGTGGAGTTTAGAGGGCACAGAGATCTTGTGCTGCCTGCTTGTGACAGGGTGAACATCACCCAGGTAGCCAGGCCCAAAGCCCAGTGTCAGTCAGCTTTCCAACTGGTTCCAGTAGGCTTTGAATCAGGCTTTTAGCGAGCATTCATGAACCAAATGAGATGAATCTGTGCCTCTGACGCACAAAGATCCAGCAGAAATTGTCGGGAAAACAAGAGCTCTAGCATAACCATGGTCCTAGCCAGGCAAAAGAGGACTCTTGTGGACTTCCCATTGGAACACCACTCACCCACTGCAAGCACCGTCATCTACGGGATTCTTCACCAGCGAGCACAAAGTGAGGTTGTAGGTTTTACAAATACCTTTGATATCGTTAGTACCAAATAATTCCGGTGTTGCACGTCCCTTAAGAGTGAAAAATTCCAGATTATTCATCCAGGAGAGTGAACACCAGTTGCTACTAATGCCCTGACTGGGTTTGTGACAGAGGCTTGGCGGTGCACCGGGCACGTGGTGAAGACGAAGAAGCAGGGAGGCGGGAGAAGCAGCAGTCGTGTCGGTGGTGACAGTCATGGGGAAGCGAAGCCTTTTTCACACACGGGTCACGAGAGAATTCCCTCAAGCAAGGGCAGCGAACGGTTGGTTCCCCAGTCTGCAATGAGGCAAATACTGGTATCTCAACGCAAACAAAAATAACCTCTAGGCTAAGGTCGTGCAGGGCTCCGGAGGTGGCGAGGGCTGACGGCACAAACCTTCTGTGGTGAGGAGGAGACACAAAATAAAAATGTCCCCCAGATGGGGTGCTTGGAGGCAGGGAATGCAAATGATCTTTTCAAATAACAAGAAGAAAAAGATCAAAACGAAGAGAATCCAGGCAGTTTGCAGCTGTTGCTGCTTAAGGTCACTGGTTTCCCGGGGGATAGCTGGGCACTGTGGGATACCCTGGCAGGTTGTTCCCAGAAAAATTGCTGTACTGGGCCTCCCTGCTGGGGGGGTTCCTCCATGTGCCACTGTTCCACTCGTCCTGAGCTTTCTGAAAGCTTCCACCAGCCCCTCGGTAGATTTTATGTACCTAATGGATGGAAGAGAGAAGAGGAGGAAAGTCAGCAAGAGGTGCCCTCAGCTCAGAAGAGCTACAGCCACCTTGGTACTGTGTCGTGTATGTGTTTCTGTAAAGAGCTCTATTTCCAATGAACAAAAGCACTACAAATGCGATAATACAGTGAAGAGGGTGGCAAAGAGATAACACCAACCCAAGACTTGAGCCCATTCCAGCCACGTGCCTGGGATTGAGGCTGGGGATCCCACAGCAAGGCAGCTGACCCAGGCCAGCGGGCTGAAACTCTCCCAGACTGACACCACTGCTTCAGCAGCTGCTTCCCTCCTCCTCTGCCATCGCTCTACCAAAGCTTTCCAGGCAGTCCTACCCCCAAATCCTTCTTTCTGCAGAGAACCAAGGGCCACTTCCCATCCTGCCACCCAGATCCCACTGCAGGGGCCATCTCGAGATGCTTCCCCTTTACCATCAGTGACCATCCCCATGAGCAATGAAGCTCGTTACGGGCGAGGTGAAGAAACGCTGCCACGTGAAACAGCGACAACGTTCAGCACTGGCTGTCTTGCGTCACCTGGGCTTGTCCTCTGGATGCTGCGAGAGCCACCGCCTGACAACACTACAGAGCCTTTAGAAGCGGCGATGGCTTGCGGTGGCTACGCCGTCTGTTCACATTATTGCCATACTAAGGGCAGAAACACCAGGTCAGAGAGACAGCTGAAGCACCTACCCTCAGAATGCAGATGAGCATTGCGACCGCTGACATTGTAAACATAATGGCAGGGAACAGCATGAACACGGCAGCTGCAATGTTGCTGCTGAAGAAGGTAATGGCTGACAACCATCCGCTGGGAGAAACGGAAAGAGACAGATGATATCATCACAGCTCTCTCTTTAAAGTGTCCTTATTCTCAGGAAAGCTGTTTACCCACACCCAGAAATTACAAAGCAGCTTTAAAGCTCTTGTACAGAAAAAGAACAGTGAAGAAAATGGGTAGAATTAAAAGCAGCTCAGGTAGGTACTTCCTCAAGATTTCAAATCCTGCTGGCCAGCATCTCTTGATAATCCGATCTCAGACCTTTAGGGGACATGGACTTTGGGAAGAGAAGATTTATTCCCTGAGTGCTCTTGGTTGTGCAGGTCGTGCATCTAGAGACCAGACCTGGCATGTGGGAACATGAGGGTCCCGTGATTTACACCACATCCCTATTCCTTTGATGGCAATAACCACGCAGGACAACCGGAGAGCAGCGGCAGTTAAACCAAACTGCTCTATGGAGTGCCAGGACTTTCTGTTACTTGTAGTTTCAGCAGGAACTGCTCTCAAGTCTCTGGAGACAGAAAGTTAAAATGCCAAACAATTATACCATAAGCAGGGACAGACACTAAAATGCTCCCATTTATTTCAGGACGACTCTCACAATACTTGCTCTATAGGCCAGCGGTGAGTCATCTCGAGCTGCTCACCATGTGCTGCGAATACTCTGAAGGCAACGCTAAGAGAGGATCAGATGAACCTTGAAACTGGCTGGTTAAACGTTAAAGAGAAATCAATCTTGTAGGAAGGTGCTAAAAAGAAGCACGTGAAGATACCCAACTTCTGCCAGTACAGTAAGGAAAACAGAATTGTGTGCTCTGCAATTATGCCCCAGAGAACAAAAAGCTCCTTCCACCCCACGCTGTGCAGACCCCCACCAGCTTCTCAAAGGTTCACAGAAACAGCCCATAGCCTGGAACTCTCAGGCCCAGGAGCTGAGTGCTCAGCTGAAGGAGCATCCTGCTTACCAAGCTCCCCATCCAGAGAAACCAATCGCCTGCAGGACCGTGAGAATAAACTGTGCACCAAAGATGAAGAAAAAGGCCATAAAATTAAACGAGCTGTCCGACCTGTGAAGGAAGAGAGGGAGTTAGGGGAAGACCAGCACCTCGTGTCGCTTCCCACAGATGTTTGCCCCCATCACGTCTAAACCCTCCCATGTGGTGTCTGGGAAGAGACCCCTCTCCAGCTGTGTGCTTTGAAGGCTGCTCCTCTTTCCCCGGCAGCGCAAGCCCAGATCCATGAATCATCAGTGCCTGATCTCTTCCAGTACGCCTGGCTCCTGCAATGGCTCTCCCACAGTACCTGCTTATATGACACATGAGGAGAAGAGTTTCCTGCAGAACAGAGTGTGCCTGAATCATTTCTCTGCCTTAATACGTGAAGACGGCGCAGCCTGACACCAGAGCAGCTCAGCCGCTGCGTGCAGGCACGAGGGAGCCCAAACACCAGCAGGCAGAGTCTGCCCATATGCTAAAAGTGATCGCTGAGCATGAGAATTTCAGCTGGGAATGCCTCAGAGGCTGCTCGTCATCACATTTACACGCCCACGGTTAATAACCCAGCCCTGGGACAGCACGGGAGAAACAGCCACAGGAGGAGCAGGCGGTGCCCCGTCCAGGCGCTGCAGAAGGATTCTTTCACATCCTTGCAGGCTCCACAGCTTCAGGCTGAGAGGGTCCTTTAATTTATGCAGGTATAACAGAGAGTGTGTCCAGGATTCCAAAGGAGAAGGCTGAGCAGGCACCTTCCCAGTCTCTCTGTCGAGTGCCCCCGGGCACAGCGCTGTCTGGACGGAGTTTTGGCTCTGCCACAGAACTGCAGCAGAACATCTTCATCCCATTAAGGCAGCTACGTCGAGGAGCCAGCCTTTCACCACAAGCCCAGGCACATCTACAACTCCCCAAACTATCGTATTTAATGACACAAAGGATTCCCATCCTCCCAGGAACTCAAAGGGCCCGTAATTTACAGAAGAGATTTACAAAACCCACTTCAGTTGCTTCTGAGGCAGCTGGGTGCGAGGGGGAGTTTGCACAAGAGCTCCAGTCATCCCCAGCTCCTGCACAAACCCTGAAAGTATTTAAATGTTTATTACTTGAATTATTATTATGTTAATCCTTATTAGTATTATAATTCTAGCCCCTACGGCCTACAGAGGAGACCCCAAGCTCTGGAGAGGTCGATGCTGTGGACTCTGGGTACTCTGAGACAAAGGGAAACGCCTCCAGGCAGGGCCCTGCTGCTCTGAGTGTTGGTTTGGTTGCCTTCGATCTTTCAAAAGACGGCCATAGAGATGCTGTGAAAGAGCATTTGCCACCCCTAGTATCCTCATGATCCCACCCTTCAAATACCACCTCAGAGTAAAGCAGTGTGAAAGAAATGCTCTAAACTCGGGCTGCTCGCAGCAGCGCCAATTAATCAGGATTAGGCTCGAAGCTGAGCCTCCAAACAGCCTCCTGCAACTATGACCTGAAAGGGCTGGAGGAGTCTTCCTTTGAGAGGATCTGTGGGAATTACTGAGGATACACAGAAAAGGTGCTTTCCAACACAGCTTTCTGGTGCAGATTTGCAACAGCTTTGCCCTAGTGCCAAAGCTCTGCAGCTAATTTCCTTTTGGACGCGGATGGATGCTGGGGGTTTTACAGCAGCGTCCTCGCAGCGCAGCACACGGTGCCGCTACCCAAGGGTCGCCCCCTCCTAGAACAAGAGGCTCTGACCTCGCTGTCCCTCATCACGAGGAGCTGCGGTCCCGCGGGGAGTGGTGCTGCCCCACCACAGCCCTTTCAGAGGCTCTTCTTCGACTGATGTCACAGTCAACGATCCCTGGGCTTGTCAGTCTGTCCCCAGGGCTTATTCTTTTTTTAACTGTAGAAGTCTTTACACAGAGTAACCTCAGGGACCTCTCAGTACTCAGTTGCATAAACACATACAAACAACATTAAAGAAATAATTAGAAACGGCCCTCGTGAAGCCCGGAGGGGGTCAATGGGGAGGAGTCAATTTTTCCCAACTTCACAGCTCTTTGAACCGAGCTCTGACCAGCCCTCGGGCTTTTCAACTCAGGATGGGGACAAGCTCCCAGCTCCAGATGACAACAGTTCGGAGATGGTATTTTCAGATCTTAAAACTTTCAGATGAACCCAACCTGTCATTTCCATCAGAAATCGTCCTCCCTGGCTCTCAGTGACATGCCACTGATGACGCAGTCACTGACGTTTTAAGCATCGCCAGTGTGTCAACTGCCCAGTGGTGTTAGGACACAAAGCATCACTTCAGAAGAGCTTTTAAGCAACTCATTTAGCATGTACTGAATAGACAGGACCCCACCTGCCAACTCCCATTTCCATCAGCTGCTTTTCCTGTTATCTAACCCAACTCATCATAGAATCTGAAGAATAATCAAAATCCAGAGTATTCTGGTAAGGGGGAACCAGAAGGAGCTTCACTTTCAGAGACCAGATCCCAGGGTGGTGTGCAGGGTCTGCTGGTGACCCCCAGCAGGGCACCGGGCAGGTTCCTCCCTTCCTCTCCTTGTCTCAGACTGGAGATGCTCAGAGCCCTCAGGGCTGCGAGAAGTATTCTCCATTAACGTCTGGATAACGCCTTGCGATCCACAGCCAGCACGAGCACGTGCAAGTGGTGATTAATTAAAGTGAAAATGTAGGATGGCTTAAAAAATTTGTTGAGTTTCAGAAGGACTTGCTCCGGGGAACTGCTTTAATGTATGAAGCAAAGCAGCCAAGCTCTAAAGTATCTAGAGACAAAAACCAGAAGGGTTCTCAAAAGCGAATAACTTAATAGTCTTCCATCAAAATAAACCTCAGGGAAGATTTTCCAAGTGAGCTTCTGTCGTAATGCTACACTGACATGGGGGTGCTGCTAAGCTGGAGAGAGTTAAGTAAAATATGAATTTCATCCGCATGGAAGTGGCAAACTACTCGCTGCTGCTCACCTCCAGTCCCAGACAGGACACCCTCAGTCCCACATCCAGCATTCAAAAGTATTCACCTTCTTCTTCATTTTGCAAAGAAACAAGACATTCAGACAGCAAGTCCTTCATCTCTGCCCCAGGCAGGCCGATCTCCATAGGAGCAATAACAACACGTCTCTCTCCCCGAGGAAACCAAAACAAAAGCGCCTCGTGGGCTTCTACTCACCGAAAGGCTTTGTACGCAGGGCGGAACCAGCAGACGTAGCCGCAGGGACTGAAAAGGAGAAGCCAGAGGATGGCCAAACCAAAATTGACCCCGTAGCCTCCTCCGATCCACCACGCCAGGCACGCGACGATGTTCACGGCCAGCGTGATGCAGTAAACTGTTAACGAGGACAGAGGAGAGAAGGTGAGGCTGTGCAGTTTCACCCCTTCCCGCGGAAAGGAAACAAAGACTCGGGCTTGTAACGGGAAGGATCCGTGCTGCAGTGGGAAACTCCAGCCCAGAAATGCAGCCGCTCCAAGCGAGTGGCCGGTTCCTGCGTGGCCCCAGGATCTGCCACCTCCATCTCCAGGGGAAATGCCATGGCAGAGGGATGAGGAAACCCCTTTTGGAACCTGCCAGAGGATGGAGAGCTGGGTAGCAACCCGTATAAGACTCAGGCTCAAGGGGCTCAGTATAAGTCTCAGGGGACAAGCAAACTCCAATCAGGCTGAGAACACTGGGCCACAAGGGGGGCTTAAAGGCCAGTTCCTGCCACTTAGATAAAAAGGAAGGGTTGACAGTGGCCCCCGGAGTGTACCAGTGCCACGCTAAGAGACATGCATGAAGTGATGCTGCTCCCCCACTTCCCCGCAGCTCCCACCACAAAAGGGGGCTGCACACTTCCCACTTAAGCAGGTTGAGCTCAGTCCCCATGACAGAGCTCTCCACTTTCATCCGCACCCTCCCCTCAATAACCCAGGGACCCCCTGCAGTTGTCCCTGCATCCCCCCAGGCTCTGCCAGCATCAGAGGCTGAGCCTAAGCACAAGCTCCTCTTTCAGCAGGGCTGGAATCCCTCTGCTGGGAGCCAGGCTGGGAGAGCTGGGGGGGTTCAGCCTGCAGAGGAGAAGGCTCCGTTTGGGGAGACCTTCTGGGGGCCTTTCAGGCCTTCAAGGGGCCCTGTCGGAAAGGTGGGGACTGACTTTTAGGACAGGATGAGGGATAATGGTTTTAAAGGGAAGAAGGGTAGATTTTGATTAGATACGAGGAAGAGGTTCTTTACAATGAGGGTGTTGAGACCCTGGAACAGGTTGCCCAGGGATGTCATGTGTGCTCCATCACTGAAGTGTTCAAGGTGAGGATGGATGGGGCTTTGAGCAACCTGCTGTAGTTCATAGAACCAGAGAATGCTTTAGGCTGGAAGGGGCCTCTAGAGGTCATCTGGTCCAACCTCCCTACATAAGTAGGGACATCTCTACCTAGTTGCAGATGTCCCTGCCCATGGCATGGCGTGGACTAGATAGATGATCTTCAGAGGTCCCTTCCAACTCAAATCATTCTGTGATTTTGCTGCATGGAAGATGTCCAGTGTGCACTGAGTCATCCAAGAACTTGAGGTAACCTACTTTTGTGATTTATGGGGAACAAGTTGTTTCTTCTCTTTATCACAGATTGGTTTGATTTAGAAGGGACCTTAAAGATCATCTAGTGATGATCTAATATGTTTACTGATCGGCTGGTTTTCTGTCACAAAACCTCCATACTTCAAGCTGCGGCATCTCTTGCTATAGGGTTACAAAAGAGAAAAGGAAAGAGCAGCACACAAATATAACTGGAAATGGAAATAAAGAGTTTGTAGTAACAGAGCTGGAAATTGAGGCTGCTACCAGCTGTCTGGTTTCCAAATCCACCTGGACAATGCGATGCTGGGCCCCCTGCTCTGGGTGACCCTACTGGAGTAGGGCAGTGGCAGGAGATGATCTCCAGAAGTCCTTTCAACCCCCACCATGCTGGCATTCTTTGAATTTAGTGAAAAGTTGGAAATACTGACAGCCCAGCCCAACCCATCCCCTGTGTTTCCTATCTCTGAATAATCCTGGATAGCCTTTTGCACCTATTAATTCTTCCTCCATACAGTATTTAAGTATCTCACTACCCCTGCTGATTTCTCGCCCTGAAAATGCAGTTGGGAATAATGCATTAAAAGCATTTATTATTGTATTGTTTGTTGTCTATATCTCATTAACATTTGTTCATCTGGAAATGCGGAATAGTTTACCGGACATGTACCATACCTGCCGTGGCTCTGCCCTCCCCTGCCACATCCCCATCCCTGATCTAATTTATTCCCTAACACAAACCACTGTGTTTTCTCACATAACTCTGTAGGAGATGTTGATGGTATGTGGAAACTTGATGTTAACCACTTAATGCTTTGAATGAGAGTATGAAGTGTTGTACGAAGGGTAATTAGAAATGAGGAACTTTGTCTCGTTAATAGGCACTTAGGAGTCTCGGGTGATGTATGCTGGTGATTGGGACTTAAGAAGACCTGAAGTCGTTGGATTCATTGTCCTTTTCCTGACCAGGTTTAGCAACCCAGCAGTGACAACAGAGGTGTTTGAGCAAGGACAGATGTTGTTTCTCCTGATTCTGTTTGGGTTTTTTTTAAAGAAATAGAAAAGTAATATAATGAGTTTGGGAAAGTATTACATTTTATACAGCAGCATTTAACTGGTGGCCACAATGGGAGCTTTTCACTGTTGTTTCCATACCCAGACCCTTCTCTGTCATTAATGATTCGGTTGCCAAGTTTTGTTGCTTAAAATGCTTAATATCAGTTACAATCATGCCTTAAATATTAAAAATTATGCTCTTTTTTTTTTTTTCTTCAGTGCTGTAACAGCATTTTTGGAGTGTTTTTCCCCCGTGGTGCAAAGAAGTCAAGTCTATTATTTGAAATATATTAAATTAGCATAGAAAGGGAGTGAATTTTCATTTTGAAGGAGAGTGGCTGCAGTGCAGACGCACGTATATAATAGAGGAAGCTGTGCATGTATGTGTATGTTCTTATCATACAGTAAACTAAAGGCAGTCAGGCTTCCAAGTAGCTCCCATCTTCTTGTATTGTGGTTCTTTTCTTCTTCCACCAAGGTGGTTTTGCATTCATTCGCTAAACACAGCCCCAAGAGGCTGGAAGGAGATACCGAAATGTAGTTCCATCTGATCTTGGAAATTGCCAAAGTTAACAACTTGCAAAACCTAAAAAAAAATGAGAACGGGCTGTTTTGCAAACCCCATAATCAATGTTCTGTCAGAGCTCGCATTTTATTTCATTTCTCTGAATTCAATATATGGATTTTTATCCAAAGCATTTACCAGGCGCTGGTGACTCTCTCCCTTTGGCTGATCGAAGATGAGCGTTTGGGGAGGAAGAGGGAAGAAGGATGGTCTTTTTATTTATTCGCTTTTATAGTGGGTGAACTGAACTGTGGTTCCAGGATGAGTCCCGTCAGTTGCTCAGAGAGTCCTTGAAACCCTTCCCCAACTCTGTCTACCCTTACAGGTCACTTAGAGGTTTCCAAAGGGAGAAGAGACTGAAATTACTTTCATCTTCTTTGGTTGTTACTGTGTTAGGTGAGAGGAGGGCAATTTATAGATTGAAACTTCCAGTAGAATTAAACAAGAACTGGCACCTTTTAAATGAGGTCTTTGGATGGAGTTTACTTGATAATAATTTACTGGCCTTTCTGCCTGTGTGCAACTGATACTCTGCGGGCACAATTCTGGCTTCAGCTTCTGGCTTTATACAAGGGTGTAGGTATCTCTAGTTCCTTTTGACTGCAGGGGGTAGAAAGATGAGACACTAAGTTAATGAAGGATGATTTTTATGTCCCTCTCTCTTTTTGATGGTGTGTGACTGAACTGATTAGCAGAATCCTGGCCCAGACTGAAAGCATGGAATTCTTCCTTGAAGCACACTGGGAGCTCTCTTTAATTGGCTTGAAGTCATTCTTGAGGGGTAGGAACCTTACCTATATCTCATTTATCTAACATCTCTGACATCATTCCTTGGCCTGCATCAGTCTTCAGGGTCTGCTGAGCACCTGGATCCATCCACCAGCTGTCTGCTCAGTGGTTTCTGTCCCGTGGAGACGAAATCGTTGAATCTCTGTTGGTTTTCATCATTCTCTGGCCAGAGTCACCCTGACAAACATTTTCATTTCCCTGGTTGTTGATGTCATGCTGTCCTTAGACTGACAGAAGAGGAGAGAGATAGAAGAGAACCTGCAAATACAAACTCAGCGTATTTGGGGATGTCGGAGAGTTGTTCAAAATAGTATTGTATGTGGCTACGTTCAAATGTAATTGTTTTGTTTGTAACAGCCCTTTATAACTTCATAGAATTCACGTTAACCGACAGGCTGATGAAATATGAATCACAGAATTATTGGAGTAGGAAGAAACCTCTAGAGATCATCTAGTCCAACCCCCCTCACCAAAGCAGGTTCACCTAGAGCACACTACACAGGATTGCATCCAGGCAGGTTTGGAATCTCTCCAGAGAAGGAGGCTCCACAACCTCTCTGGGCAGCCAGGGACAGGCTCTGACAGCCTCACACCAAACAACTTGCTCCTCTTGCTCAGATAGAACCTTCTGGCTTCCAGTTGGTGCCTGTTGCCCCTTGTCCTGTCACTGGGCACCACTGAAAAGATTCCGTCTTCATTCTCCTTGCACCCACCCTTTAGTTATTTATGAACATTGATAAGGTCCCCTGTCAGTCATCTCTTACCCAGGCTAAATAGGCCCAGTTCTCTCAACCTTTCCTCGTAAGAGAGACTCTCCAGTCCCCCAGTCATCTTTGTTACCCTCTGCTGGACTCGCTCCAGTAGTTCCCTGTCTCTCTTGAACTGGGAAGCTCAGAACTGGCCACAGTATTCCAGATGTGTCCTCACTGGGGCAGAATAGAGTGAGAGCAAGACCTCCCTTGACCTACTCACCACACCCTTCTTGATGTACCCCAAGAAAAAAACCTTCTTTTTCTTTGACCTGCCGTTAGGAGTATTTTTGAATAACGTGTGGTTAAGGAGCCATGTGGTTCAGGAGCCAAAGTAGCTCCAGCGGCGGTCTGAGTTTGACACATAACATTAGTTTGAAATGCTAAGAATTCATATATGGTTTATTGTCTTCACAAAAATCATTACTAGCTGGAATGGAACAGTGATGAAGAGAGCAGTATCTGCTAACTCAGGAGTTCTTCTCCACTACTTACGCTTATTATATATGAAAAAAAATCCACAAGAAATCAATTCCTGCAATCCCAGGCCACATCAAAATGGCACTTATCAATGTGAACCTAATGGAAGTTGCCTTCTGGTTTTGAAAGCGTATGAATCCTGGGGGTCAGGATATGATTTCTTTCTTCTCTTATGCTTGCAGTTGCTGCTATGGAATAAAAAGATTTTTTCACTGAATGACAGTGATAAAAATTACTGAATTGTTCCAATCAAAGCAGCTTTAAAAGAATTATTTGGTGGTAAGGACAGAATCCAACTAGATGGCCATTCAAGATCTGAAACTGAGAGCAAGTTTTATGTTGGTTTAGTGGATGAAGCTAAATTGAGAACTAGGTAGATCCAGGGGGAAGAAAAAACCAACAAAACAGACAAGAAAACCCCACAAAAACTCATTTGGCCACAGCATATTTTGGATGGATGTGGGTTAGTGTGAGAACCTGAAATGCCAAGAAGGCCAGTGAGGGAATTAAATAGAACGATAAATGGGAGCATGTTCCAGTGGGTGTGATGTATTGCACATATAGAGGAGAATGGACAAGTTCTGAGCTGTGGCTTTGCCAGGTAACTGGTTGGGAATCTTGTTTGTATTCCAAGTTGTTTGGCTGGCTTCATGGACTCTGTGCAGCAGGGCTTTGTGGGGATTGTGACCTCTCAAGGCAGACTTCTCTGGGTGTTAAAAGAGAGAGATGGGCCAGTCCCCCCATCTGAAGGTCATGGAATCTAGTAGGTCAACCAGACTTGGGCTTTGGGTCAAGCCCCGTCAATAAGGGAATTAAATACAACCACGTTGGAAGTAAAAGACTCACTTTCTCTTGACAAGGACATTACTGCCAAGCCTGGAGAGCAGGTCTGTGAAAGACACAAATGTGTGTGTTTTCTCCCAGGCTTTATTTTTCTTTCTTTCTTTTTTTTTTTCCTAATCCCAAACATTCAGGAGGATATCGAGTCACCTAATTGCATTTTCTTTTTCACTGGCTGCTGTTCTTATCACAGCAGCACAAGACTCTGCGAGTTCAGTCAATACTTGTGTATTCGCGGGAGGCAATCGATAAAAAAAATTAAAAAGGAGTCATGGTAATTAGGCGAAAGCTGCTGCTTATGAGTTTCCAATAATTACTTCAGCTTCCTCCTTTTCTAACATCTCAAGAAAATGGTGGCTGATTGAAGGAGGGGATCTCGCTTGACTGAGGACATAGCGAGATTCAACAAAGCTGAGTGGGAAGTCAAATTAGCGCTTTTTGTTTCAGCACATGAAGGGGGCTTCACAGAGAGACAGGGAAAGAATGGTCTTGATTTTCAGGTGGTGCCAGCTCGCAGCTGGGCCATTCTCTCTTACCTGCTCGTTCTCGTGCCCCGTCACATCAGCCCCCTTGGCACTAACCCAGGGGTTTGCGTTTCTCAGAAGAGCTCTGGGGAGATGTGCCATCTGGAAGAAGAAAAAAAAGTTTTGAGGAATGTGTTGCTCGCTTCTCCTTGGCTTTCTCACAAATAGATATTGGTGTCACAGTCATCCAGAGGAACCTGGATAAGCTTGAGAAGTGCGCCCGTGTTCAACGAGGCCAAGTGCAAGGTCCTGCACCTGGGACAGGGCAACCCCCCGGTGTCAGCCCAGGCTGGGGGTGAGGGGATGGGGAGGGCCGGGCACAGCAGGTTGTGGGGGGGCGGGGGG
>JAAGNO010007643.1:0-10172 GCA_033439905.1 Ceryle rudis | reverse complement strand
GCCCCATCCCAGGGGAGGTTGGCCGGGGCTCTGAGCACCCTGCTCTGGTTGCAGATGGCCCTGCTCCCTGCAGGGGGGGATGGACCAGATGAGCTTTCAAGGTCCCTTCCCACCCAAACCAGCCTCTGATTCTCTGATTTGGAAAACAAGTGGTAATTCCTAAAGCATAGAAAGAGGAACGAGAAGGTGGAGGATCCAAACACAAAAGGCCTTTCAGTACCTGGTGATGGGCTCATTTATTTAATCAAAATTAAATCCCCGACCTCCCCTCCACATGTGGCAATTGAACACACCCTGTCCCTTCCTTGCCATGGCTCTGCCACACCCCTGCATGTCCCTGGCTTGGTCCTCTGATGCCCGACACCAGCCCGGCCTCTCTTTCTGCCTCTTCTCCTCTTGGCACAGACCCACCTGCCCTCCCACAGCCCGGGGGCTGCCAAGCAGCTACCGAGTTTTGTGGTTGTTAAATAATGTTGACAACACCATCAGGACAATTTAGTGTGGAAAGCATCTGCCCCCAGCTGCTGCTTCTGACCTACAAGTTACCCCAGAGGTAAAGTAAAACGTTGGGTTACTACAGAGAAATTGTTTTCTGAGAAGCACACAGCAAGGCTTTGTAGGCAACAGCCTGGATGTGTCTTAATATTTAGGGGAAAAAAGAATTTTAATTATTTAAATTTCATTTATACAGCAGTCGGCTGTAGTTCTCCAAATTCTTCCTTTTCAGAAGTCGTTTATTCTCCAGAATTTACTTAATTAAAATAAAACCCACCAAACTACCAAGCAACTATAAAGGTCTAAGGAACTTCTGTTTCTCCCTGAGCATCAGGGAGGAGTTTGTTCTCCAGTAGTGGGAGCTCTGGTACAGGCTTCCCCAAATCATCACCCCCTGCAATAAAATGGTCACATCCAATTAAAGTACCGAGCACTGAACCTTCGAGCAACGACTCTGCGTTTCTATTTTTAACACCGGCCTCTTCTCCTTTCCCGCTTTCCCTCCAGAGGTGTGTGGCTGGCCCCCAGAAGTCACAGAATCCCTATGGTTGGAAAAGACCTTTAAGATCATCCAAGTCCTAGGTCATCCTAAGTCCAACTGTTCATTCGGGGAGACCCCAGAAGCGAGCGTGCTGCGGCTGGCAATGCCAGGCTCCTGGTGAAGATGCCAGAGCTCCTTGGCCACGCTGGACTAGTTGCCCAAGTAACTGGCACCTTTCCACTTGGCCATTAACTTGCGCGGGGGACGCCTGGTTTGGGGAGAGTCGCAGACAAAGGCGGCTTTACAGCGCGCGACGTTTAACCAGTTAGCCTGAAGGGACAAGCAGTTTCTTCAGGCAAGAAAATTACAGAGCTCATTTCAGCAGCTCTAAATAAGGAAGAACAATGGAGCGATAGATTACGGCGTTATTTACGCACACAAATCTCTCACACACACACCTCCCATGCATCTGGAATAAAAGCCATGCCACCAAATGCATATCTGGCAGAAAACAAGCTTTCCTTCGGTGAGAAGGGTAAATGGGATGACGAGAATTTGGGAAAAAAAAGAACCCGAACCCAACAAAGATAAGCAAGGCAAAAAGATTTTGAATCTTCCAAAGCATTCCCTAGTTCTCAAGGGCTGCTGCACCATTTCTCATCCGATTTCATTCCCCGGAGAAGACTGGTCCATTTTCGTTACTGGCTTTTGACTGGCTAAGCCAGCACGAGCCCAGAGGTCTGTTCACAGACAGTACCAGCAGATCAGCAGCTGTGACCAAGAGGATCAGAGGCTCAGCCCCTTCGCCAGCGGGACGGGGACGTTCTGCGGGCTACGGGGACGTTGCGGAGAGGCAGCGCACAGCGAGAGGACGCTGCTTGGTCAGGAAGGGCAATCTGTGGCTGGCACTAAGGGGGAACTTCAGCCGTCCCCCAGCAAGGTGGGGAGACGGGTAGCAAGCAAATGAGCCCCATTTATTTTGTTGCCTAAAATTCTCCCGTTCATCTTAGTTGAGGTGAACTGGGAGTAAAACGTCACTTGACATTAATAAAGGCATCAAAGGTGGCTTGTTTGGCTTTCTTCCTCAAATTTACTAATAGACTTTTCCAGCACTGAGACTCCTTTTCTCCACCAGCAGCTCTGCAGCAAAGATTCCTGGTGAGACAGCTTAAAATGTGGGCATAAAGTCATATTACAGTATTGGAAGAGGAATTATTCCTCATCGGCTAATCGAAGGCAAAACTTTAAAGCACATAGGTCACTGAAATCTATAGGTTTTTACCACACATGCACATTCTCCCAGCACAGGTCTCTTATACAACTTACAGATCCATACGTGGTAGATTCTCTTCACCAGAGACTGATAATCGATGGGAATTTCATCAGCAAAGTTCTGGTAGAAACACGGCTTCAGAGGGATAAACCTGGGGAGCGGTGGGAAGTTGTTCACCTTTTCTAGGAGGCAGAATACAGGTATCAGCTGAACGCAGAGACGTTTGCACACGGCTGAGCCAGTGTAACACCCCCAAACCTTCCCCGTGCACACCCGTGGACTCCCTGGCCGAGGAGCCTCCGAAGAATCACAAGAGAAAACCATCACCGCCAGTGCCGGCCACTCGTGTTGCTCCCTGTGGCACCTCCATCATCCCCCTGGAGGCCAAACGTCGTGTCCTCCTTCCCCAGCACTGGACGGGACAGTTAAACGAGCACCCGTGAGGCTCAGAGGGAGGAACGGGACTGAGCTGATAAGCAACACGTGGATTTGAAACCTTTACGCGCCAGCGCCAAGTTGCGCCAAAGGCGCCGCAAGACACAAACCTCAAAGGAAGCTGGAGGGTGAGGCTCGGCCCCAGCGACGTCTGGGGGAACCAGGCTGCACAGAGGGGTTTAGTTACAGAAAACCAGAGGTTCGCTGAAAACCTCTCGGAAACCAAAGCCAGTGGCAAGGCTGGCGGTTGTCCAGAGGAGCAGATTTACCTCCAGCCATGAGCTCTGCCCAGGGTGGCTTGCTGGCCACGGCGCAGGCCTCAGGACCGGCAGTAGCTGTGCCCCTCTGACAGCAGGGGAGGTGCCTTTGGAAAGCACCTCTCAAACGGGAATTTAGCACTTGGGTATCATCCGGTTCAGGGAAGGCAAGTCAGATGTCAGGGATGATTTTGTTGTGACAAGACTCATGAACATAGCCTTTTTTTTCTCTAAAAATCACTTTTTTTTTTTTTTTCTGTGAGGTTAAGCCCCAGACAAAACCAACCAAACCAACAAAGAAAAACCCCACAAGATAAAAAAACCCCAAACAAATCTTTGCATTCATAAATCAGCAAACACTGACAAAAGTGACGCGGTGAAGAAAACCTTACCTTGGGAAGATATTCTGGTTTAAAATCAAGTAATTAACCACCCCAATGTCCTCTGCATTGAAGCTGCTGCCAGCTTCTAGACAGATGCGCAGATCTGCTGCGCGCGCGTGTGCCGGGACGCGCGTCTCTACGTGTTTGGGAACGTTTCTTCTTGCCTTCCAGTGCTGATTAAAATTTGATTCCAGGGCATTGTGACTAATTGACGCTTGTCTACTTCAGCCCCAGTAAACAGAACAAAAAACAACTAGAGGAAGAGATGAAGAATGTCCTGGGAAAACCTCACAGTGGCTCAGAAGACAAGAGGAAATGTCTGAACAAGAGCTGTCAGCACAGGAGTTCCCCTTCTCTTGCCATTATCTCGGGTGAGAAGATGTTTTTAGGAGCGGCTTCTCACTGTCACTTGAAGGCTGGCAGGGAAGAGGCCAACACTGGAAGCCCCAGGACAGGAGAAGGCTTTCCTTCCTGCTAAGGTGCATTTTCATGCAGAACATCTGGTGAAGATGACGCCCACCGTGAGGACATCAGAATGAAATACGGAATAACATCCGACGGCACCAGCCCAACCTGACTTTTCAAACAAACATCAACCCTTCTGCCCCTCCTCACCCACCCCTGCTAAATGCATTTGCCATGAATTCCAAAGCCCTCTAAAGCTGGTGTCAGTTACTGGCCGACTCGTACCGCTCACATGTAGCGCTGCTGTCCCATGGCTGCTTTTGAAGTCCACAGGAATTTGGACTTCTCAGCACTAATTTGTTTGCTATGAACACCTAATGGGCTGTCTCCTGCACAGTCTGTCTCGGTAGCCTCCCGAAGGACAGAGCAGTGGAAAGGAAGGGAAAAATCAAGGGAAAGGAAGGGGGCACAACATTGAAAGCTGAAGAGACGGCTCTCCAGGGAAGTCAGTAAGACCGAGATTAACCAACCCCAGTAAAAGCAGGTTCTCTAACAGTAGTTATGTATTATTTATTTATTTATTACGAAGGATAAGGAAAATGTCATTCTGCCTCTCTTCAACAGCTGAAGCTGCAGCTGATACTTTCATTCTGCTTTCCACAGCAAGTTCTCCATAGGACAGCAATGGGCCCTCAGGGCCAAGAGGGCCAATGGTCTCCTGGGGGCATTGAGAAGAGTGTGGGCAGCAGGTTGAGGGAGCTTCTCCCCCCACCTCTACTCTGCCCTGGTGAGGCCACCTCTGGAGTACTGTGTCCAGTGCTGGGGTTCCCAGTTCAAGAGAGACAGAGAGAGTCCAGCAGAGGCTCTGAAGAGGCTGAAGGGCTGGAGCATCTCTGTGCCCAGCAAAGGCTGAGAGAGAGCCCTGGGGCTGTTCAGCTGGAGAAGAGCAGCCTGAGAGGGGAGCTGAGCAATGCTGAGCAAGAGCTAAAGGGCCCCTTTAGGGGGCAAGAGGATGGGGACAGGCTCTGGTCAGTGGTGCCCAGACACAGGATAAGGAGCAAAGGGCACCAACTGGAACCCAGGAGGTGCCACCTGAGCAGGAGGAGCAAGTTCTTTGCTGTGAGAGATTGTGGAGTCTCCTTCCCTGGAGAGATTCCAGCCCCACCTGGCTCTGTTCCTGTGTGGGCTGCCCTGGGTGACCCTGCTCTGGCAGGGCGATCGGACTAAAGATCTCCAGAGGTCCCTTCCAACACCTGCCACTCTGTGATTTTCCCTCTCCCACCATACAGCTCTGCCATGGGCAGCAGAGCTGCCACCAGCCTCTAGTGCAGAGGACCCAAAACCAACTGGCCTGCTGGGCACCAGTTTGTCATTTTTCAAGTTCCCAAAAAGCTCCAAATACTTCCATGATTGCTTGCTAGGTTCAGAAAGATCGGGATTACACCTCTTCCCTGGGCCTGCCCTGCTGCGAGCAGCCAGATGAGCACTTTCTCCCACCCAGAGGCTCTCGTTTTCAACTGTTCTGGATTACTTCCAAGAACAGGCAGAAGAAATCAGATGAAAATATCCACTTTCACATCTGACTGCACAGCCCAGAGTGTACTCGCATCACAGCCAGGATCAACGCGTTAGATCAGCCACAACGACCCACGCTTTCAAAAACCAAACTCCGTTACCACTGACCAGCAGCCGGACAGAAGTCCTGGACTCTCTCTTATCTTAAACAAGCTGGGAGGAACTTTGTTACTGATTTCACTACAAGTAAAATTAAGATGTATTAGTACCACTAGTAGAGCCAGGAACGCTGCGGAAGGCTCCGTAGCCTCTGTCAGGAAGGAATTATGCTCATTTACTTTTTTGTGAAGAAATTCCATCCTCATAAAACTTTCAGACAAGTCACACCTGAGCCTTTATCGCCGGAACAGTAACCTGGGCATACGACACGAGAGAGTGGGACCAGGGCAAGAAAGGAGAAGTACCCGAAGAGCTTTAGGGATCATTAGGACCCCAGGAAGGGACGCACGGCACACACCCGCCACGTTACAGCCATCACAACACTGACGGACCTTCTCTGAAGCCATTCTCCCTACGGTGCCATATTTTGAGGTGCTCTTACCTGCCATTTCTATGGGGAGCGCTCCCTGGTGAAGTTTCAGACAGAGAGCAGCAGACCTATTGGAGAAACAAACCCAGGTCAGCACACGTCATTAACCAGCGCCCGAAGAACCTCCTGGAAGCAGGAGGAGCTCGGCGCCGTGTCTGACAGGCTGTGAGCCTGAGGTCCCCACCACGCACTGCTCCTCTCCAGCTGCCCTAAGTGGGGATGCTGGAACCTGACAGACAGGACCATGATTTCCCCTTTGTCATATGAAGCTCCACCTGGGAAGATCTCATTCAGCACAACCCCCACTGGCAACCACATTGAAGGCTTGGATTATTCCACAGCAAACAAAGGTGCTTTTAGCAGTACCCGGCAAAAGCTGAGGCTGCACAGAGCCAGGACACGTGTGCTGGACCTGCCAGCTGCAGCTGGGACAGACAGGTCTGGGTGGGATCCAGCAAAGCACAAACATCGGAAGAGAAAGTTGTATGAGCTCACCAGACCTAATGCCTCATTTAGGTGTTGAGAGGATCTGTTGGCTCCTGGTTCTCTGTGGACCTTCCCAACTGCTGAAACAAATAGATAATCACTGTTAGCTGGGAAGGAAATGCTGTTAAAAAGAACCCAGCTGGTACACAACCCCCCAAATCCCTCCTTCTTTTCATAATTCTGCACAACCCTTCTTCAAACGCAGGTCCATTCTTTCTGTTACCCCCGCTGAACGTGACCATCATTCTGGAGGAATCAAATCCTGCAAAATTTCCTCAGTGTCAGGCGTGTTGCTGGTTTGGGCAGAACTGATCACACACTGAAAGCTGCAGAGAGGTCTGCGCTGAGCTTCAGTTCGACCCCATCTTCATTAAAGGTAAAACCACCGTGTGCCCCTACCTGCAAATCCCAGGATGGACACAGAGAATACCACAAAGCAACCCTCTAAACCAGCACTGCAGGGTCTGGCTGAAGTTATCAAGAATGCAGAAAGTCTGGACTGAAAAGTGCCCCTACAAATCCACACCAAACACCACACGCTGCTGCCAGCGCCGGCAGCCGCCGGGGCACCGAGGGCAGAATAGCCGTGCTCTGTCCAAAGCCCTGGGGATTTACAGCAGCTCGTTTCCCTGTTCTGAGCCTCTGCGCTGTCCTGTGAGCCCCGTGCACAGACTGGAGGTTGCAGAGTTTACGCTGGTGCAATTATTTTGTTGGGTTTGCAGTTGCTTTCCTTTTTAACTGAGCCGCTCCAGCACAGCCCTTGGTGGAGACAGCGGCACGCTGATAAGAAGTGGGATCTGTACAGGCAGCTTACGCTTCCTGCGCCCAGAGATGCAGTCACACACAAGCGTAACGCCGCCGGTGTAGAGAACATATTATTTTGGCTGTAGCAGTCTCCAGAAAAGCCGTGGAGCACGGACAGGAAAACTTTGCCACTCACGAGCTGCTCGGGGCTGGGACTCCGGGGCAAAAGGCCCCGTGGCAGCCGAAGCCGCCGGGCTTTCCCCCGCTACCAACACCACCCAGTACCTGGCGGGCTGTTCGTAACTTCCCGTTTAGAAATGGAAGCGTTTTGCTTCCAACCCAAACCAGTCCGGGATGATTCTGTGATCTATAACCCACTATTTGCAGAGGGAGGAAAAAAAACCACACACTTTAAGGAAACCTCGAGGTGAAGTGAACTTCCTTTTTCCGCTGGGCTCATCCACAGCTGATGAATAACTCCAAAGTTTACAGTCCAACGCGCGTGACTCACAAGAGCCCACTGGAGACAGTCGGAGCTTTTCTTCACCAGTGTTTCCAAGACAAAAATGCCCTGTGTTGTTTGCAGAGGCAGCATTTTCCTTTCAAAGCAAGGCGCACACGCAACAGCACTGTGTTTCGATATCAGGAAGAAATTCTTCACTCTGAGGGGGGTAAGATCCTGGCCCAGGTTGCCCAGAGAAGCTGAAGATGCCCCATCCCTGGAACCATTCAAGGCCAAGTCAGCTGGACAACACCACGATCACTTTGAATGTGACTTTAGTGTGAAACGCGTTTCACCATCTCGGATTAGGGAGAATTTTGTGAAGGAATCCCCGTGGCAACCTGCTCAAGGCATATGATGTGACTGCTTGTATGGAAAATAAATAAAGGGCAGGCCTAAAAAGGAGCACTGACAGGGAGCTGGGAGAGCTGAACTCCTTCCCGCTTTGCCCTAAACCCACCTGGCAACCTCCTCTCGAACCTGGTTCACAGGACACTGCCTCCTCTCACGCCACCTGCAGACGTCCCAGTCAAACCCAGAACAGCCCGAAATCCTGAGCTTTCCATTCAGCAAGATTCACCAGCTTCTGAGATCTTGCTTTAGGATGTTTTCTGTACTGCTTTTATATTTTCATCGCAATCTGATGCCGGTAGAAGGGGTAGGAGCTTCGGCACAGATCTGTGCTCAGGGATTTGAATCTAGAGGACTCTGCCAAAGGCAAACTGAGGGGCGGGTTCCACACATAACAGCATTGACAGAAGAACCTGCCAGTATTTCCCATGGGAGACAACGATTGAAGGATGAGAGAGCGAGCGGAATAAGAAGCCCTGGGCTCACCACAGGGAGGGCTATCACCAGGGACCGGGCTTTTAGAGACACTCCCGTGCTGCCAGCCAGCAGACCCCAGACATTTTGGAAAAGCAATGGCCTACAAGCAAGGGCACCCCACGGGGATGTGGGAGACGTGGATGTGAAACCAACAGGCTCAGCAGGGAATTGGCACAACCTCCAGTGTTCCTGAGGCAAGCGAATGCCTTGCTCGTAGGCCTCTCCAGCTGCATTTCAGAAGAAAACGGTGACTCTGCGCTGGTTTTAAGAGAAAAAGCCTGGGCTTGACTCCCATTCAGATGCCCAGCTCTTATCAGGAGCTTCCAGAGAGCCCAAAGCAGCAGAGGTCACTCTGCCAGGCACCAAAACGCTTGGCTCAGCTTTACGAACCCAGACTTTATACAGCTGACACAGCCTGTATTTGACAGCGTCTCCTCTCCCTGGCCCCCGTGGAGCGGGGCGCTGCCCCTGGACTGACACAGCCCAACGCCTGCGGTGCCACGCTTCGAGTCAGATAAGGCGACAAAACCAGCAAAAAAACCTGGCTAATGGTCGCAAAACAAAACAAAAACCAACCAACCAAACAAAAAAACACCAGAGAGAAAGAAATAAAATGACAATGTCCACGTTCGATCTCCATCAAGGGCAACACGTGAAAGAGCCGGTACCCAAACCACACGAGTGAAAAACCTTCACCCTCGCTCCTCACAGTCCCTGGAGGATCCCTGACGGCAATTTCCGCAGCAGGAGCCCTGCAGCTGGCCTGTGTCCTCTGCCCCGAGCACACCGGCCGCGTCCCCTCGGCCTGCCCTTCGCTCTCCCGGGAGCCCCCGAGCACCGGTCTCGGGAGGCTCGTCCCGGCCGGTGGCCCCCACAAGGCCAAAGCAGAACGCGGCCGGGAGAGGAAAATCCCCGCGCCGGGGAGCGGACGGAGGGAGCAGCGAGGCGCTCGCAGCCCCCGAGGGGTCGGAGCAGCCTCGTACACCCGCCGTCGGGAACGGGACCGTCCCCCCCGCTCCGCCGGGGCCCTCTCCGGCACCGCTGCTCCCACCGGGGCTGACCCCGATTCCTCCCCATACACGCGCGGTCCCCCCAGGCCTGTCCCCAGGCACAGGCTCCCGCCGCCTCCATTACCCGCCTCTCCGCGGCCCCCAGGGCTGTGCCCGCTACCCCCGCTCTGCCGTCCCCCTCCCCAGGCACTTCACGTTGCCCCGGGCAGGCCCCGTTACACCCCCAGACTCCCCCGCCCGACCCTCCCCAAGCAGGGCCGCTGCCACCGCGAGTCGCCAGAGCCACCCGCGCTCCCGCCGACCCCGCAGTTCCCCCCCCCACACCCCCCCTTTACCCCGCGGCCCCGGCGCTCCCCGTGCCCACCTGGCGGCGCAGCGGCAGCTCCCGCTCCCCCGGGCCCGCCGCGGGGTGCGCCGGGAACCAGAGTCCGGCCAATGGCGGCGGCCGCGGCGCTTCCGGTGGCCCCGGACTACGATGCCCAGAGCGAATCGCGGCACCGCCCCGCGCGCGTCACCTGAGGGGGAGGGGGAGGTGGAGCTGAGGGGAGCGGAGCTGAGGGGAGCGGGGCGCGGCGGGAGGGGCAGAAACGGGGGGACCAAAGGGTGAGGGGGAACGGGGCAGAGCTGGGGGGACGGGGTAGGCTGCGGCCGGTCAGAGAACCAGAGAACCCTTTGGTTGGCAGAGACCTTTCAGAGCATCGAGTCCACTCCCCCAGCACTGCCAGGGCCCCACTGACCCCTGGCCCTCAGCACCGCAGCTCCACGGGGG
>JAAGNO010007642.1:0-25796 GCA_033439905.1 Ceryle rudis | reverse complement strand
CCAGCTATAGTTAGCAAATCTGCATAAGGCTTGGCACAGCGTAACACACGTAGGTGTTAACCAATAAAATAATTTAGATGTGTGCATGAACGGCCTGACAGACTATATAAGCACGTACTTGTGAAGCAATAAAGGAGAACAACATGTAACCATATTGGTGTAAAGTGTCGTTACTCCGGCTGGTCTCCCATGGGGTCCCTTGACAGTTTCCCTCTCTCAAACTTTTTTTGCAGTTTTTCTCAACTGCAAGAATTAGACAAAGATATGAAAACGGAGGCTTTCAGAAGAAAGCTTTCAAACACTTAAGAGGGAATGTACCCTCATGTTTGGAAAAGATGGAGATGGAAATGTCAAGAACTCAACCCCATGGCAAATGTCTTCAAAATCTTCTATAAGGAAGAAACTCTTTTCTTGCTACTGTCTGTCTCACTGAAATCTGAAGGGCAATTTCCATACTTCATGCAGTTTGGCCAATAAGTGGTGATAGTGTGGGGTACGGGGCCTTTGCATAGTTGGCCAAACTTTAAAACTTATTTAACTAATCATTGAGTTAATTGATTTGTAAGTGATATTTCATGCTGGTTTATGTTACTAAATTGATAATACTATGACCCTAAGTTCTAAGCACAAGCTGCACAGGGCATGGTGGTGAATGCTCCCTAACCATATCTGAAGAAACTTCTTGCAGACACAGCCTCAGTTGAAAATTTAGTTCATAAATAGTAGAAGAACTAGTAAGTGTCACAACACCATTCATATGCTTCCATCTTCTCTGTTAATTCTTTGGCTTTTCAACTGAGACTTCCAATAAGGGTGCCAAGAGTAAAAATGTTTTCTGTATCATGAACATCTGCTTAGTAGGAACTGCTTTGATGCTATGAATTCCTCTTTAACAAACCATTAACTACTGATTGATTACAAATCACTGCTTGGTAATATGATAATACCCATTTCATCATTTGTAGCCAGCTGTTCAAATAGTGATTTAAGTATATTTTTGTAACAAAGGAAGTAAGGAAGTCACCACTAACATATGTAATTGCTTGATATTACAGGACTGAACACTCAGGACGCCACTTTAAACTTGAAAAAGTTTTCCATATATCCATCTCTTAAATATGGCCACTGGAGATGGGTGCAGTCACCTCATCTCCCTGTAGAAAACCTGTTATGCTATAGACTCATAATACTGCTCTCTTCAGCAAAGCCCTTTTGATTATTTTTTTACCCCCTTTCTGTTAAGTAAATATTCCTCCCCAGTTACTCATTAAGATAGGCCTTTTGATTTGTATTACAATTCTAGTCATAGAGATGGCCTTGCTTTAAACTTAAGAGTCAGCTGGTTGAAAGCCTGCCAGCAGTCTGCTTGTTCAGAGTGGTTCTACTCAGGTTGCCATCACTGCTTGTTACAGTGTCAGCAACAAGAAAGAGAAGGGCCAACCTCTACTTCCTGCAGATGATTCATGAGTGAGCCCAGGAGTGCTGAAGTATGGTGCTGGCTCAGCTGGGGTAAATATGTCACCAACACCCTGTAGATGACTAAGTTAAGCAGGTTAGGAAAGTTTGGACAATATCAGTGTGGGCTGCTCTCTGCCTTTATAAAACACAGGACAGAGAAAGGTGACCCAAGGTCATTCTACATGCAGACAAGTCTGTTAGGTTCAATTTGCTGTTGTCTTAAAACTCTACAGCCACTTGCAGGATGGCTACAAATGGCCTATAGGCAGTATACAAAAGAGCACTCCAGTGGGTTGCTGAGATCTTGGCTCTCTATACTGGTCTTTTTATGAGCATGCATGTATGAGTGTAAGGTACAAACAAACACACTCATATATATGCATATCTGTCAGTATATATGCCCACAGAAAGGGCTGTACTGAGTATGTTTCTGTGGAAGAGAACAATCAGATATACATTATGAACTTTACAACAGTTTACATTATTGCTTTTTAATGTGGGCTTTTTTTTTCCCTAGAGAAATTACATTTTAAAGTCAAGGCGGGGGGGGGAAGGAAGAAATAATAGGTTTATTACAGCTTCTGAAAAGCACTTTCCCTTGGAACCCTTTTGTAGCCTAAGTGATACTAAAGGGATTGAAGCAATCTTAACATTGGTCCATAGCAACACCAATCTTCTCTGTTCCTTTATTCCAGCCAGGCAGTGGAATTTTCTTGCGTATTGTCTCACCTATTCAGTAAAACAGCCAGGGAATGAAGAGAGTGAGAAAAAGACTCAGAAAGTAGAGTAGAAAATATGAAAATTTTACCAATATAAACAGAAGCAATATAGGGGAAGTAAGCAGAGAGAGAAAAACCGACATTATAGCCTGCACACTTTCATTCATGACAGTCTCACAAGGGTGAACAGTACTGCCCTTTTCTTTCTATGTTAGACAGCTGTGGAAGTTATACTTTAACATGTGTTCAATAACCAAACCATCCTTTACACAGTAGCGGGCTTTTTTACCATTCATTCCATTTCCCATATGATTTTATTCAAGTTACAGTTTAATACTGTAGTTTGTTGCAGTGTAATGGCTTTGAGCTGCGGAAACAGACGAGTAAAAGACAATATGAAGCATGTTAAACTGAACAGAAGGGGTATGGCTGTAAACAATGGGGGGATCACCAAGTCCTCTTCCCTGAACGGCCACGAAACCTAAGACAGCTAGAAGGTAGTGATCTTCATTGATACAACATGGAGGCAATTGTTTGTTGTGTTACTGTGAAACAACAGCAAAAGAGAACAGGAGAACAGAACACCTATTCACTTTAAGGCTCTAAAACTATTCCTTTGTGAAAACTTCAGCTTGGCTTCAGTGTGCTGCTGAAATGAACCCAAGATCTTGTGTGACATTTCAAATCACAGGAACAATATATTTCTCCTTTACTTTACTATGCTTGAAGCACACATGTTTTGCAATTAATGTAGTTCCTGGTGTTATGAGAGCAATGAAAACAAAATGCTTGCTTAATGCACTGAACTTTGACAACAGCAGCTGCAATTCAAAATTAAAATCCACTTCTTTGCATTGCTCTAAGTGTTTGTACCAGTTTTGGGAAAGTGCTGCTGTGCACTGTGAATGAGGATAATCTGAAATGAAAAATGCCTGCATGACTGCCCAAAGGACAGATCAAATGACCAAAAGCAAACAGTGATGTGCTAGGCTGTTTGCTGAATACTCAGGTGGAATCAGACAAAACCCTTAAGCCTTGGAAGTTTCAAGACAAAAGAGATACTGAATTTTTATCATCTGCTTCAAGGCACTAATCATGGAGGTAAAAGATGCATTTATACTGGATGACTTGACCCAAAAGACAGACATGACAATGAAGGTAATGTGGTTTCTGCACTGGTCTCAGAGCACTTTACATCTGGCCATAAGACATATCCACTGCACTTTTAGACTAAATTTGTACTTTGGTGGTTTGTTTGTTTGGTTTTTTTCCCAGACAGCAGCAGTGAATGGAGCATTAGTGATTTTTCTCTATGGTCTTGTGATGTTTAACTGCATTTTATAATGACCCAATATGTTTGGGTTTTGTTTATTTGTATATTTTATTCTAGTCTGCCTCTGAAGGAGGGCTCATTAGAATACCCTCTGCTGTGTCTGGTAGGTTTCGGCCTCAGCTGCTGCTCTGTCTGAGCAACATAAAGGTCTCTCCAGTGAATTCTTGTAAGTATTTAATACAGGGACAGTGATAGAAAAATCCATGAGATGAAGGCTGTGCAGACACTATGATCTTTAAAAGGTTATGAATGATGATTGTTAGAGAGAAAAAGTTGCTGGTTGTCATACTTGCCTGCTTAGAGGGGATGGCACCCATGCAAACCAGGATTCACACCCTGAGTGTGGAGTCTTCCCACTGCCTGTTGTCCACAGAAGAGGCAGGTTTTTATCATACAAGGACCCATTCATGGCACAAAGTCCCTCCTATAGGGGTAAATGGCAGCTAGGGAAATAATATGCCTCCACTGAGTCTGAAAATTGACATGTGAAGTTAGTCACTTAAAATGAAAGAAAGTGCAAAAGTTTACATCTGAATTATGTTCCTATGATGGAAAAGATTATTTATGTGGTTAAATAATAAAGTCACTACTGAATATGCTTATAGTATGTTAATCACAGTAATGTAAATATCTTGCAGATCTTTCTGTGCCATTCACCATTGATTTTCAATGAGAAATAGAAATAGCAGGAATCTATAGGTCTGACTCCACAGGCTTGCTTTCTTTTTGTATTTAACTTTCCATGTATTGAAATGCTCTGAATAGAGATTGAGTTGCTTCATTGGATATTTATTATTGTTCCATCTCAGTCAAAATGAGAACAGCAATAGCTTTGAAAATAGATGCAAAGGCAGTCAAAATTCACTGTGCCTTTTCTAAATGGTTATGTATCCTCTTCTGGAGTTCTTTTTGATGAGCTCTGCCAGCAAGATACCTCTTGAAAACAAAATAGGTATTTGTCTTATTTACATAGAATATCAGTGAAAACCTTTCATTGATCCAGATTGTCCTATGTGACATATATGTTCTGCTTTTTTTCTAAAAGCCAAAGCCTGCTCCTCTTTCCCATGTTCACAGACACGGTACTCCTTCTTAAGTCGGTGGGGCCATGTACATGATAACTGATAGAGAATTAAATATAAAGGTGTCAGAATCTGGCAGTAGAACTTCATTAGCCTTCCAAAACTTACCTAAGAATATTAATTATCACAGTATGAAATACTATAAATATTTAACACTAAACCCACACACACCGCAAGTGAATGATCAGTATCATGTCATATTGTGATCAGCTTGCCTGTTTATTTTATTGCTGTGCTCATTTGCATGCTCAATATTTTTCCAGATTCTGCCATTCACAGTAGTTCTCCCACTATTTGTGTGAAGAAAGAAAAAGCTACTAAGATTGTCTTTCTATTTTCCTTAATCAGGACACCAACTAAATGTAAACATTTCACTGTACAATAATAGTATAATCTTTCTTTAATTCACCAGTCCACTGCATCAAGACCATCTCCCTCCTGTTTTTTAAATTTGTTTATGGAGATAGAATGATATTACAAATCGCAGCTGTAAAATTAGGCAACATTGACCATGTTTGTGGCTGTTCCCTCTTTATTAATGTACTGAGTGACATCTCTTTTTCTCTCAAGAGAATAGTAAAGGGCACAGGAAAAGAACACCAAAATGGCTAACTTCTACACACACAGAGACAGAGTTTTTATGTAAATAAGTCTTTAAATTTATTTCCAAGATCATCTTTGTCAGCACCCCATAATTTAAGTTGCTGAATGATAAAAGAGGATCAGCATTAGTCAAAAGTGATTGTTGTGTTTGTTCTAAGTTTTGATGTGTGGTGCTACGGAGTAATGTAACATGACATGGCTAAGTGGTGAAATAAGTACTCTGAAAATTTAAACTGAGGCACATGCCAAGAACCTGGAAAGAGAATAACATGAAACATCTAAGGCATTTGAAAAGCAAACCAATGAAGAAAATAAATCTGCTCATCCTATTAGGCCTACTTTCCTTTCTTCCTCTGCAGACTTCATACACCTGTGCCTGAAATGCATCTCCTTCTTCACCTGTACTCTTGGACCATGCTATTTATTAAAAGTTTGTTGGTGGATTTTCCATTACTGACAGTTGAGCTAACTGAAGTCCACTGATATCTCCACTAACCAGGAAAACAGCTGCAGCCCAGGTCAAGTGAGAGAATGTGTTAAGGGTGATTGAATGGCTTGTAGCCCTGTGAATGGCACAGTGCTCTGCAGCATGGCAGAAAGGGCTTGTCTACATGCTTCAGGTGTTGCCAAGCTATTTGAATAGCAGCTAAGTGCAGTCCATCTTGCTGTGCTATTTCCTAAATAAACCATGAATGTATTAGTAACAGGTTCACCACAGTCATGATTATCAGCAAGTTAGTCAGAAATTTTCCATTTTTTTTCTCCTGAAAAGTTATAAATTCACCCAACAGAAATGGGAAATAACAGTTATAATAAAATTCCCAATACAGAAAGGAGATAAACAATGAAAGCATTTTAAAAATGATGAAGGATTACAATTCATTATCCTTTACAGAACTGCTTACAGAAGGTTGCAAAATTATCACAGAAGGATAATTATTTTTTCAAGGATTTATTTTTATTTTTTCACTTTCCTAACATTTGGGGATGGGTAAGAAATGCACACTCTAAAACATTTTCAGAGTCTCTGTTTGGATCCGTAATTAAGCTGCTGACAAGAGGCTGCCTACTTTTTTTTTTTTACTGAGAAAACATTAAAGGGATGACTTCCATGGTAGAACCCAACATATCCCAAGTTTTCACTAGAATGATTAAAATAAAATGCTTCTAACAGCATGTGCTGAACTCAAGTGGGAGACAGACATGTTTCTGTCATTGGGCAGCATCACTCATCAGAGAAAGATGGGGCTGCTCCTCATGGAACAAAATCCTGCCAGAGCTTGGCACAGTAGAATATGGAAGGTTGCTTCACCTGGTGGTGCAGCCTCCCCAGAAGAAGAAGGTAGGTCCTGACAACAGGAAATCTAGGGAAGCAGCTATGTCTTGCATTGCACTCAGACCTCCTCTGAGTCCTGCTGCCTGGGTCTGGACCATCCAGTCCTAGCTTGCCTGAGCATCATGAGCCTTGCAACTGACCTGGGACTGAAGCATCTCATGCTTACATTGGGAAACAACAGGTACACCCGTGAAAACCAGGTGCTTTGGAACAGACAAAAGTAGTCCTCATGGAGTTTCTGAGTCAGCTAATACAATTCACTGGATTCCAGAGAATACTAAATAACAGTTTTGTGTGTCAGAGAGAGACCACAGAAAACTTGTTTTTTTAACTACAGAAAATCATGGGAGAGATTGTGCTCTTGTTCTGTAGTTCATTTTCAGAAGGCTGTTTAGTTGCTTGTTTTACTCAATGTAAAACAGTCAGGTTGTTTTTCATAAGAGAAAATAGATTAGAGAGCCTGAGAAGCTGTCTTTTCTTTCTTCACAATGGCCTCAAGCAGGCTTTCCAATACTTCAACTGGCTTGAGCAGCTTCTCTCAGCTATTTGTCTACCATCTGTCTTCTTGGGAGGTATAACAGAGAGAAATCAAATCAAAATTTACTGCAAGATTAAAGACACTGGAGATCAGAGCAAGTTGCAAGGAACTACTGTGCATTAGATTAACGCTCGGACCAATGCTGCTTTGAATTCCACTTAGCTTCATGGATTATAGGGGAACAATAATCAAGTTGAAACAAAGCTCTTTCATCTTAGAAGCAATTACACTTGGCTAGAACTTGCTCCATCACTGTCTGTACTAATCAGTCACTTCACAGTTTGCCTGGTACCCTCTGGGGCTACTCCCTACACATAGCCCCTCCTTCCCATCTTGTTTCAACTTCCCAACTTCTTAGGATGGTAGGAGAGAGCTTATATAGAACATATCACTAGATCAATAGCAGAAACTTAGGAAATATAAGGCTAAATATGAGCACAATGCAAGATTTATTTTGTGAACTTGGTAGCTTGTCCATGTACTTTGTTTCTCAAGGTAGACTTCTCTCTGCCTTTTCATCAACAAAGGCAATGAACTTCAGCTCTGCTTCCTTCCTTTTTTCTCTTCTTATTGCACAATGAATTAAAACTGACTCAAGGCTAGTGGTAAGAGAGAGTATAGTCTTTAACTATTGCACTACTTGTACAGTATTTTGCTAATTCCTTTGGTAATAGAGCTGGTAGAAGAGAATGAGAAGCAGGAGGCCACTCTGCTTGCTCCTTTTCTTTTTCACTACTTTCAAAGTTTTTAATATTTTCACATAACTACAGAGTGAAAAAAAATGAGAAGTAATATACCTTTTGAAATGTGAAAATTCAATATTAGAAATGTGATGACAAGACACAAATGTAGCTGTTTGAAAAGGTTTGCTGAACAGAAAACATCAGGCTGTTGTATAGTTCCTGCACAGGAAGGATGAAGAAAGCAAAAGGAGCAGGCAGTGGGGAGACAGAGCAGCAGATAGTCTGAGATTCTTTTAATTGAAAATTTAATGCAGCTTCATTCATTATATATATTTTTTATAAATACTATTGAATGAAAAAGAGAAGGTTTCTATGAAACATGGGGCTTCCAGCTTGCTCAAGAATATCACAAAAGCCCTTATTCAGTTTCATTGAAGCCAAGAGAAAGATGTCTTTTTTAGTTAAATTTTCAGCTCTTTGAAGCAGAAACTCAGTCTTTCATATGTCCCTACACTGCCCAGTGCAATAGATTTCCTGTCTCATCAGGGGCTTCTGCTATTGTAATAAAATTAATTAACCATAATTTTTAATGAACTCTTTAATATTTTCAGTATCATCCGTGACAAAAAAAAAAATGTATGCAGGCTGAAAAGACATGAAAGTTTCATTTAAAATATGGTAAAGAGACCTTATTCCTGTAACAAAATCTAGTTCTAAAGCTGGTAAAAAATGCTGTTCATACTAAGCAGATACAGAAAGAGTGTTAACAGTGTCACAAAACAGAAATCTAGACTTTATATCTATTCATAGGATAAATATGAAGTGTAAGATGGGTGAGAGATGTGCTAGCATGTAGAGATGCTATTTATGACTTTAAGAAGACAGAGATGTACTATTATCTATCTCCATCCACATGAAATTGAAAGGCTGCTGAGGGGCAGGTATAAATATTCCTGATGTGATACCTTCCCACTCTTGTAAAGTAGCACTTGATATTAACTTCTCCTAACTTAGAACCTCTCAGGTAGACATTGAAATGAAAGGGCCAATTCACATCTCTTACTGGCACTGGTTCAGTTTGTAAATGTGGGTAGATGCTGCTGCATCAGTCTGTACTTCAATAAATATTTTTAAGGCTTATATTTCACAGGAGGAGTACAAAGCAAAAATAAGATTCAATTGTACATGTTGGCAGCTTTGGTGAAGTGCCAGTATATCATAACCCCATGTACCAAACCAGCCACTTTCCTTTGTAAAATACAACTCTTGTAAATTGGTCCAGAGCCTGGCAAACATATCCAAGGCATACATATGCCTCTTTGTAAATATGCATATACAGTACGCATAAATGATCCTGGTTTTCTTACTGATTCTGGTAAAAAGGAGTTAAAAGTCTTAATCTGAACGATCCTTTTCCCTTGGCTAGTGCAGATTTGTGTCTGAGGTAGTTTTGCTAGGCTCTTTTTAAAGCCAGTGAAGAACAAAAGTGTTTCAGAAGGGGGCCATCTCCCCTACAGGAGGCATGTGAATCTTGAGCTCTTCCCATCTCTCTCCATTAACTACGCTCCACCCTAGACAGTTAACTGAGACATCTTAAACTTGGTTGTATTAAATGCTTGATATTTGGCTCTTTAACATGTTTTGAGTTAAATATTTGTATAAATCCATTTCACAGAGCCACAAATTGATCTAAAATATCAACCACTTCCCTGGGGAGGTTATTCCAATGGATGATTGTTCTCATTGTGCAATATTTTCCTTTCATGTCCAATTGGAATCTCCCCAGGAGTAACTTGGACCCATCTTTTCCATGTGGTAAGTATCATTGGGAAGTTAAGTGCAAGACATAACTAAGCCATATAATGTATATTAATCCTATGACACAGCTAAACCAGAAGATTTTAAACAAGGAGTAACCAGTGGATCAGATTCTCTGACCTCATTTAATAATTTTTTTCTTTCAGAGAGCCCATTATCTCATATTTAGCTTAGTAATTTCTCCACAAACCATCCAGTTCTTGATTTGACTATTTTAACAGGAATTTACATTCTTATAGCTGTCTATGCCACTCACATTTTTTTATAAACACAAAATATAAGCTGTAACAAAGCACAGATGGTATTTTTAACCATGAATATTTATTTGCATGAATACTTCAGTATACTTTTACTGTCTTCACACTTCTTGTGCACTATTTTTAAGTAGGTGAATAAAAAGCATCATGAACAAGTATTAGGGATCACTCAAAGAGAGATTTTTGAGCAATTACCTAAATGTAGCAGAAAGATCATTCTGAAGACTTTAGCTGGACAGAGAATACATAGTTACCTGACCTGTTTGAATTTTACAAATGAAACAAACACTAAGCCAAAAATTATTAATGGAAATTACTCAACTGATAGTTAGAATAACTATATTACATTCAAGATAAATTCAAACTTATTATAACTGAGCAGCAATGAAAAGAAGTTATAAACTGGATTTCAAAAATTATTCCTGACAAGAATTGGGTAACATCTAATCCCGTGAATAAGCATAGCAGGTGATCAACAAGCTCTCATTGAAACTGAAACCTTCAGCCTGCTCAAACTGTAACTCAGATAAAAGCCCAGCAGTCCTAGCCGCGTAAAGCCTGGCAAAAATGTTAATTACGTTTATTATTTAAGGAAAGGGATAGTAAAGTGATGAGTGCATCTTGTGGCAGGTATCTGCAGCCTTATGGGTGGAATCAATGTGTCCTACAGCTGTTTGGCACTGAATCTTTTTACTTCAGCAAATGTGCCACTTTGTTTCCACAATGTATGTGAGCAGTCTGGGAAAAGTCTGTTAGGGAAACAGTCATTGCAAGTCATATTGTTCTTCTCGTACCTAAATATTTTATTTTCATCCGTAACTAAAATACATATGTGATGAGAAAGATAAAGAAAACTCTTTAAAAACCTGTCTCTTCTTTTTAGACAAGCAAGCCCTGATTTATAACATATAGGAAAAGATAATTAGCACTTCCCAAGATGGTACTTCTTTAAAATGACATCTTTTTAATACAGTTTTTATTCTGGTTTCCAACAAAATCAAGATTTGCACTGTCTCTTCATGTGTGTCTGTTCCAGTCTGTTCACTAATAATTTTTGGCACTATTTGAGCAAATTCAAAATCAACATTAATAACTTTTAAATATATTCAGTCCCTAAAAATGTTAGCAACTGTATCAGAGACAATTACTTTCTGAATGAAAGTCAGTTACAACTCCTGCAACAGTCAGGAACCAGCCAGTTAAGTCTCATAGTATTCATCCAGCAGCCAATGGGCATGTTATCTATAAGAAGCAAGGGAAGAAGACAAATAAGGATTAGAAGAGTATTAGGTATGAACTAATAGGAAATCATATTCCATTAGATTATATATTATTTTATGTTTCTTTAAAAATTTCTTTTATGAGTCTTCCAATTCTTTTAAATACATTTTTAAGTATTACACCATTTACTTTTTCTTGCTCTGGACTGCTGTTTGCAAAAGTTCCCACTGAATAAACTTCTATGGCACTGTAAATACATTTTCTTATGTCTTCTTCCAGCTGTATAATGGCCTGCTCTCTTCAATAATGAAAAGACAGAAACTTCACCAGCTGAAGTTTGGTGGAAGGAGAAAGAAAGATAAAAAAGCAGAAAAAAAGTGGGTCAGAAGCTGACAATGACTGCATCTTCGGGAACAGCGAAGAGCAAGAAGAGCGCTCCTGAGTTCCAGCTCCTACGGCAGTCTGCTAGTCTTGCTCCACATTGTCCATGCTTGCTACAATTATGAAGCAGTCTTCAGTCCTTTTCTATAATCTCATGGTTAGTTTTCCTGTTATTCCTTTAAATACTTATATATTTTTCCTCCAAAAAGAAGCAAAATTACTGAATCTACCCTTTCTTGCTTTAACTTCATCAACAACTTGACTTCTCTGGACCTCTTCCCCAGTCAGAGCAAGAGGGAGGTAAGGGCCCACAGTCAGAATGAAAGCCTGTCTTATTTCTTCTTCCCTTTTCTAATCTAATTTTTATTTTTGTAATTCTTACTTTTCCTCATGTTATTTTAAGATGAGAGCATCCTCTTGCCTCATATGCTGTAGAACTAAAACTATTTTCAGAAGCAGTGGATTCAAAGAATGAGAAATAATATCTATAAAACTTTTCCAGTAGGTTTACTTGATCTGTACAATATTTCAAGACACATTTTATTATGGACTTACTGGACTGTCTCACCTTGATTATCACACACTAGCTATTTATTTTCCTGATAAGAAAACCAACAATATAACCCCAGCACCATTCCCACCCCCCACCCCCTCCACCCCAAGATGTGTATCCTTCTAGACTGCACTCTGTGACTGTCTCAATTCAAAAGCGTTGCCTGAGTAAATGCTATTGAATCTTGTATCTACAATGTTAACCCCTACCATATGTATTTTCTATACAGATCATGGCTCTTTTCTCACTTCTTGCACAAAAGCTTGCTGAGAATGAATGTCTGGAAGGGCCATGACATCTCCCTTAGTCTGTATTGTGTTCTCCTTCATTTAGACTATGGAAGGATGAGAAAGCCACCGCTGATAAAGGACAGAGAGAAAATGTGTTACAGAATACAGTGACAGTATGACAATGTGAGAGAAAAGATGTGTTGTTGGCAACCCTTTAACAGCCCCAAGAAATCTGTATCTACCACTATTGCACTAGGCTATAAAAAATGTATTCCCAATGTGTTTTAGTAGCTGTCACAAACCATGGACATCCAAAATTGAAAACAACTAGTGATTGCTTCCCCAGGGAAGGTACTACACCTGAATATGTGGTGGCCCTCACCTTTCCCAGGCACCCTCTCAAAGCCCCAAGATAGCTGGAGATGCCACTTTTTCTTTACATCAAACAACCGTAGTCATAATGAGCTTTATAAGCTCTAGAAAGAGCCAAAATCCAAAATTGAAAGTATCTATATAGCTATATAGTATATAGCTCCCCCAGGAAAGGTGCTAGACCTGAATTATCTTGGTGGCCCTAACCATCCTCTCACAGCCCTTTCATAGGCCCAATAAATCTGGAACAACCACTTCTGCATTATGCTGTAATGATGTACTCACAAAGTGCTTTATTAGCTATCGCAAAGCACGGACGTCCAAAATTAAAAACATTCAGTGATTGCTCATCTAGGTAAGGTGCTAGACCTGAGCTCTCTTGATGAGCCTCACCTTCCCCTGGCATCCAATTCACAGCTCCAAAAATCTGGACCATCCAACTCTTCAATAGGCCTTAAAGCATGCTATCCTCAAAAAGTACTTTATTAGCACTAGTAAAAAGTGGACCCAAAAAAAATGAAAAGGTCTATTGATTCCTCAACCATGAAAGCTGCTAGACCTGAATTCTCTTTCTGGTTCTCACTTACACCTGGCAGCCCATTCAGAGCACTAAGAATATGGACCTGCCACATTTATTTTAGGCCTTAAAGCAGGCTGTTCTCAAAAAAGGTCTTAATGGACCTAGAAAAGAGATAACATTAAAAATTAAAAACATCTAGTGATTAATCCCCCAGGAAAGCTGCTATTATATGCTGCTACATATATATAAATTATATTAATTATATATAATAACTTATATTAAAGCTGCTACATATATGCTATTTCTGGCCCTAACATACCCATAGCCTCCCCTTAACAGCTTCAGTGAATGTGGATCTGCCACCTTTGTTTTAGGCTGTAAAAAGTGCTGTGCTGTTCTCATTAAGAGCTTTATTACCTCTAGCAAACAGCCAACACTAATACTTGAAAACGTCTAATGAATGAATGACCCAGGCAAGGTGCTACCCCTGAATTCTCTTGCTGGCCCTCACTTACCCCTCGCAGCCCATTCACAGCCCCAAGAAATCTGGACCTGCCAATTTTTCTTTAGTCAATAATGTATGCTGATCTAAATAAAGTAGTTTATTATATCTAGCAAAAAGCAGACACTAAAACCTGAAAATATCTAGTGGTTGTTCGCCCAGGAAAACTGCTAGACCTGAATTCTCTTTCTACCCCCTCAACTACACTTGGCAGCCAATTCACAGCCACAAGAAATCTGGACTTGCAACATTTGCCTAAAGGCAAAAATGCGTACTGTTCTTGAAAAATGCTTTATTATATTTAGCAGAGAGCATGCACAAAAAAAATTAAAACATCTGGTTATTACTCACCCAGGAAAATGCCTAGTCCCAAATTCTGCTGCTGGCCCTTATCTACCCCTGGAAGCCCATTCACAGCTCCAAGAAATCTGGACCTGTCACATTTGCTTTAGTCCTTAAAACATGCTATTCTTAAAAAATTGCTTATTATTGCTAGACAAAATTACACAACAGAAATTGAAAATATCTAGGGATTGTTCCCCAGGGATGCTGCTAGCCCTGAATTCTTATGCTCACCCTCACCTACCCCTGACAGCCCATTCAAAGCTCCAAGAAATCTGGTCCTGCCACTTTTGATTTGGTATATAAGAGTTTCTATTCAAAACTTGCTTTATTAGCTCCAAGAAAGAGCCAACACTAAAAATCAAAAATGTCTAGGGATTGATCCCCCATGAAAGCTGCTAGTCCTGAATTCCCTTGCTGCCCCTCACCTCCCTGTTGCAACATTTTTCACAGCCCAAATAATTCTGTATCTGACACCTTTGTTTTAGGCTACTAAACATGTTATTTGAAAAACATGGTTTATTAGCTCTAGAAAAGCTCTGACACTAAGAGTTGAATATTTCTAGAGATTCCTAGACCAGAATAGCTGATAGCCCTAAATTGTCTTCCTGTACCTCACCCACCACTTCCATCCTATTCAGAGCACAAAGAAAATGGGACCTGCCACCTTGGCTTTAGGCTCCAAATATGATTACTCTCAAAAAGTGCTTTATTAGCAAGGAGCCGACACTAAAAATTGAAAACATCTAGGGATTCCTACTTCAGGAAAGCTACTAGCCCAGAATTCTCTTGTTGGCCCTCACCTACCCCTCACAGACCAAATAAATCCATATCTGCCACCTTTGCTTTAGGATGCAAAACAAGATGTTCTCAAAAAGTGCTTTATACACTCTAGCTATTTAGCTGAAAGTAAAAATTGAAAATGTCTAGGGATTGTTCCCCAACAGTAACTGTTTGCTCCAAATTCCCTTGCTTCCCCTCACCTCACCATTGCAGCCCATTCACAGCCCCTATAAAACTGTATCTGCTACCATTGCTATAGGCTACAAAATAGGATGTTCAGAAAATGTGTTTTTTGTCAGCTCTAGCTAAGAGCTGACACACACACAAAAAAAAAGAAAATGTCTAGGTATTGTTCTCCCAGGAATGTTGCTAGTCTGGACCCACCACCTTTGCTTTAGGGTACAAAACAGGTTGGCCTTAAAAAGTGCTTTATTATCTCATACAAAGATCCAAAATTAGATATTGAAATCATGTACAGATTGCTCACCCAGGAAATCTGCCAGCCCTCAATTCTGTTGCAAGCCTACACCTCCCCCATCACAGCACCATGTAATCTGGACCTGTCACCTTTGCTTTAGGCTACAATGGAGGTTGTTCTCAAAAAGTACTTTATTAGCTCCTGCTAATAGGCAACACTAAAAATTGAAAACATCTAGGGATTGCTCCTCCAGGAAAGTGGCTACCCCTAAATTTACTTGCTCACCCTCACCTACCCCAGGCAGTCCTTTGACAGTCCCAAGAAATTGGGAACTGCAACTTATGCTTTTGGCTATAAACCAGCTTGTTCTGGAAAAGTGCTTTAGTAGCCCTAGTAAAGATCCAATACTAACAACTGAAAACGGATAGGGATTGCTACCCCAAGAAAGCTGCTAGCCATGAGTCCACTTGCTGGCCCTCACCTACCCCTGGCAACCCATTCAAAGCCACAATATATCTGGACCTGCCATCTTTGCTTTAGGCTACAAAATGGGTTGTTACGTAAAAGTGCTTTATTTGCTACTGCATAAATCTGAAAAGAAAAGTTTAAAATTACCTCTAGGGGTTGTTACTCCATGAAACTGTTAACCTTGAATTCTCTTGATGGCCCTCATTTTTCCTGTGCAGCCTATTCAGAGCCCCAAGAGAACAGGAAATGCCACCTTTGCTGTAGGCCACAAAAGGGGTTGTTATGTAAAAGTGCTTTATTAGTTCTAGCAAAGAACTGATAGTAACAATAGAAAATTGAGCTGAGTCTCTTTAGCTTGGAGGAGACTGAAGGGTGACATCATTAATGTTTATAAATATGTAAAAGGAGAATGTCAGGAGGATGGGGCCAGGCTCTTCTTAGTCATGTCCAATGATAGGACAAAGGGAAATGGCTGCAAACTGGACCATAGGAGATTCCAAAGAAATTTAAGGAAAATTTTTTTCACAGTGAGGGTGACAGAGCAGTGGAACAGGCTGCCCAGAGGGATTGTGGAGTCTCCTTCTCTAGACATTTAAAACCAGCCTGGATGCATTCCTGCATGACCTGTACTAGGTGGTCCTGCTCTGGCAGGGCGGTTGGACTAGATGATCTTTCAAGGTCCCTTCCAACCCTTAACATTCTGTGATAGGCATCGGTCCCATAGGAAATAATATCGCCTTGAATTCTCTTGCTGGTCCTCACCTACCCCTAGGATCCCATTCACAGTCCCAAGAAATCTGGACCTGCCTCCTTTCTTTAAGGCTACAAAAGTAGTTGTTCTCAAAAAAGTGCTTTATTATCTCTAGCAAATAGCTGAAACTAAGAATTATAAATGTCTAGGGATTGATCACCCAGGAAATCTGCTAGCCCTCAGTTCTGTTACTGACCTACTACTATACCTTCCAGCACATTCAGAGCCCCAAAAAATCTGTCCCTGCCTCTTCTGATTTAGCCTCCGTAACAGGTAGTACGCAAAATGTGCTGTATTAGCTCTAGCAAAGAGCCAACAGTAAAAATTGAATATGTCTAAGGTTTACTACCCCAGGAATGCTGATAGCTATGAATTCTCTTGCTGGCCCTCACCTACCCCTGGCAAGCCACAAGAACTTGGGACCTGCCATCTTTGCTTTAAGTACAGAACAAGTTCTCAAAATGTGTTTTCTAAACTCTATCAAAGAGCCAACAGTAAAAATTGAAATGTCTAGGGACTGCTACAATTTGAAAACTGCTGGCCCTGAATTCTCTTGCTGGCCTTCACCTGCCTCTGCCAACTCATTCAGAGACACAAAAAATCCAGACCTAGGACATTTGTTTCGAGCTACAAAAAAGGTTGTTCTGAAAATGTGCTTTATTAGATGTTGCATAAAGCCGAAAATAAAAATTGAAAAAGTCTAGGGATTGCTACTTCAGGAAACTCTAAGCCCTGAATTCTCTTCCTGCCCTTCAACTACCCCTTCTATTCACATCCTATTCACATCTCCATGAAATCTGAACCTGCCACCTTGCTTTAGGCTACAATTGAGTCTGTTCTGAAAAAAAAAGGTTTATTAGCTCTAGCAAAAGAAGAATACTAAAAATGAAATTTTTCTAGGGACTGTTCCCCCGGGAAAGCAGCTAGCCCAGGAATTCACTAGATGGCCCTCATGTACTGTTGGAAGCCCATTCGCAGCACCAAGAAATCTGGACCTGCCGCCTGAGGTTTAGGCTACAGAAGAGGTTATTCTGAAAGTCTGCCTTTTTTTTCAAAGAGCTGACACTAAAAACTGAAAACATGTAGGGACTGCTCCCCAAGGAAAGCTGCTAGCCCTGAATTCTCATGCTCACCCTCGCCTACCCCTGGCAGCCCATTTACAGACCCAAGAAATATGGACCTGCCACCTAAGGTATAGGCTACAGTGAGGTTGTTCTGAAAACTTGCCTTTTTTTTTTCAAAGAGCCAACAGTAAAAATTGAAAATGTTGAGGGATTTTTCCTCAATGAAAGCTGCTAACTACTGCCACTTTCCACTAGACTACAAACCAAGTTGTTCCCCAAAAGTCCTTTATTGGCTCTATCAAAGACCCAATAGTAAAAATTGAAACAAGTAGAGATTGCTACACCAGGAAAGCTGTTAAGCCTGAATTTTTTTGATGGTCCTCACCTACTCCTGGTAACCCATTCAGATCCTCAAGAAATGTGGACATGCCACCTTTGGTTTAGTCTAGAATAGAGGCTGTTCTCAAAAAGTGCTTTATTATCTCTAGCAAAAAGCCAACACTAAAAGTTGAATATGTCTAGGGATTGCTACTACAGGAAAGCTGCTAGCCCTGATTTTTCTTGCTGGTCATCAGCTAACCTTGGCAGCCCATTCACATCCCCAGGAAATCTCAATCTCCTGCCTTTACTTCAGTGTACAGCACAGGTTATTTAAAAAAAAGTACTTTATTAGATCTATCAAAGAGCCAACACTAAAAATTGGAAATGTCTAGGGATTGCTCACGCACAAGAATTGTTAGCCTGAATTCCCTTGCTGCCCATGAACTCCCCGTTGCAGTTCAATCACAAGCCCAAGAAGTATGGACCACCCACATTTCCTTTAATCTACAAAACATAATTTTCTGAAAATTTGCTTTATTCAATCTAGGAAAGAGCCTACACTAAACCATGAATTTGTCTAGGGATTGTTGTTACTCCTAGAAACTGATAGCCCTGAATTCTCTTTCTGGCTATTAGCTAACACTGTCAGCCCATTCAAAGTAACAAGAGATCTGGACCTGACACAGTTGTTTTAGCCTGAAATCCAGGCTGTTCTCAAAAAGTGCTTTATCAGCTCTATCAAAGACCCAACACTAAAACTTGAAGGGATTTTACCCTCAGGAAAACTGCTAGCCCTAAGTTCAGTTTGTGGCCTTCATTTATGCCTGACAGCCCATTCACAGCCCCGAGAAATTGGGAACTGCCACCTTTGCTTTAGGTGACAAAACAGGTTTTTCTTAAAAAGTGATTTATTAGCTCTAGAAAAGATCCTACACTAAAAATTGAAAACAGAAAGGGATTGGTCCCCCATGAAAGATTCTAGCCCTGACTTTTCTTACTGACCTTCACCTATCCCTGTAGCCCATTCACAGTCCCAAGAAACCTGTATCTGCCACATTTGCTATAGTCTACAGCTCAAGTTGTTCTCAAAAACTGTTATTAGCTTTAAGAAAGAGATGACAGTAAAATTTGAAATGTCAAGGGATTGTCCCCACATCTGGACATCCCACCTTTTCTTTAGGCCACAGAAGAGGTTATTCACAAAAAGTGCTTTATTAGCTCTATGAAAGAGATGACAGTAAAAATTTTAATGTCTATGGATTGCTTCAGCAGGAATGCTGCTGCCCTGAATTTGCTTGCTGGCCCTCACCTACACCTGGCAGCCAATTCACAGCCCCAGCAAATCTGCATCTGTATCTTTTGCTTTAGGCTACAAACCAGGTTGTTTTCAATAAGTGATTTATTAGCTCTAGCAAAGATCAGATACTAAAAATTTAACATGTTAAAATTTAGTAATAATTATAGGGATTGTTATTCAAGGAAACTGCTAACCCTGAATTCTGTTCCTGGTCCTCATCTACCAATGTCAATCCATTCCGGCCCCAAGCAATCTGGTTCTGCCACCTTTGCTTTCAGCTACAAAACAGGTTTTCCTCAAAGAGTACTTTATTAGCTCTAGCTAAGATGCAACATTAAAAATTGAAAATGTCTATGGATTGCTCATGCACAATAGTTGCTATCCCCAAATTCCCTTCCTACCCCTCACTTCCCCATTACAGCCCATTTGCAGCCTTAATAAATAAAGAGTTCCCACATTTGCTTTAGGCTACAACCACATGGCTCTGAAAATTTGTTTTATTATCTCTAGGTAAAAATCTGACACTAAAAATTGAATATGTCTATGGATTTCTACTGCAGGAAAACTGCTAGCTGAGAATTCTGTTGTTGACCTTCACCTATCCCTGGCAGCCTATTCACAGCCACAGGAAATCTGGACCTGACACCTCTATTTTAGGCTATAAAGCAGTTGTTCTCAAAAAGGGCTTTATTAGCTCTACAAAGAGCTGATGGTATGAATTTAATATGTGTAGGGATTGCTACTATAGGAAACTGCTAGACCTGAAATCTCTTGAAGGTCCTTACCTAACCCCGGCAGGCTATTCATGACACTAAGAAACTGTACCTGAAACTTTTGTGTTAGCCTACTAACAAGGTTTTTCTGAAAAATTGTCTCAAAAAAGGACCACACTAAAAAATGAAAACATCTAGGCATTACTACCCCAGAAAAGCTGATAGGCTGAATTCTCTTCCTGACCCTCAACTACACCTAGCATCCCATTCACAGACCCATGAAATCTGAATCTGCCACCTTTGCTTTAGTTTATAGCACAGTTTATTCTCAAAAATGGCTTTAATAAAACCAAATGTAAAAATTGAAAATGCCTAAAGATAGCTCATCCAGGAATGCTGTTATCCCTGAATTGTAAAACTGGCTTTCACCTACCCCTGTAATTCCATTCACAGTCCTAATATATTTGTATCTGCCACCTTTGCTTTAGGCTATAAAACATGTTGTTCAGAAAAACAAAGCAAAGAACTGACACTAAAACCTGAAAATTCATAGGGATTGATATTCCAGGAAAGATGATAGCCCTGAATTCTCTTCCTAAACCTTGCCAACCCCTGGCAGCCCATTCAATGCCCCAAGAAATCTGGATCTGCCATCTCTGTTTAGGCTACAAAACAGGTTGTTCTCAAAACTAGTTTATTATCTCTATCAAAGAGTTGGCAGTAACAATTGAAAGATCTAAGCATTGCTCCTCCAGGAATGCTGCCTATCCCTGAATTGCCTTCTTGGCCCTAACCTACCCCTGGCAGCCCATGCACATCCAGAAGAAATCTGGACCTGCCACCTTTCCTTTAGTCTATAAGAGGTTATTCTCATAAATGGCTTTTTTAGCACTAGCAAAGATCCGACACTAAACATTGAATTTGTCTAGGGATTGCTGCCCCGGGAAATGGATAGACCTGTATTCTCTTGCAGGTCCTTACCTACCCCTGATAGCCTGTTCACTGCACAAAGAAATCTGGACTTGAAACCTTTGCTTTAGCCTACAGACCAGGCTGATTTCAGAATGCACTTTGTTATCTCTGGCAAAAAACAAACACTGTAATTTAAAAACATCTAGGGGTTGCTCCAAGAAAGCTCCAATCCCTAAATTATCTACGTGGCCCTTATCTAAACAATGGAAGACCATTCACAGCCCCAAGGTATCTGGACTTGACACCTTTGCTTTAGTCTACTAAACAGGTTGTTCTCAAAAAGTGCTTTACTAGCTCTAGCACAGAACCAACACTAAAAATTGAAATCATCCTGGGATTGCTCACCCAGGGAATCTGCAAGCCAGAAATTGCTGCCCTTTTCCTATGACTGGCAGCCCATTCACAGCCACAAAAATTCTGGACCTCCTGCTTTTGCTTTAATCTACAAAAGAGGTTATACTCAAAAATTGATTTATAATATTTAGCAAAGAGCTGACACTAAAAATTGAAAATGCCAGGAAAGCGGCTAGCTCTAGATTCTCTTGCTGACCCTCACCTACCCTTGTCAGCCCACTCAGAGCTCAAAGAAAGATGGACCAAACACCTTTGCTTTAGCCTACAGACGAGGATAGTCTCAAAGAATACTTTACTAGCTCTAGGAAAAAGCTGAAAAAAAATTTCAAAATATGTAGGGATTTCTCCCCCAAGAATCCTTCTATCACTGAATTCTCTCAGTGGACCACACCTACCCCTGGCCACCCATTCACAGCCCCAAGAAATCTGGACCTGTCACCTTTGCTTTAGCTTGCAAACCAGGTTGTTGTCAAAATGTACTTTATTATCTCCAGTAAAATGCCAATAGTAAAAACTGTTAACATTTAGGGATTCCTCCACCAGGAAATCTGGTAGGCTGAATTATCTTCATGACCCTTAACTATGCCTAGCGGCCCCTTCACAGCCCCATAAAACCTGCATCTGCCACCTTTGCTTTAGATTATATCACAGGTTGTTCTTAGAAATGGCTTTAATAAAGTCAGATGTAAAAACGGAAAACATCTAGGAATTTTTCACCCAGGAATGCTACTAGCACTGAATTCTCTTGATGACCCTCACCTACCCTTGGCAGCCCATTCAGAGCTCCAAGAAAGTTAGACCAAACACCTTTGCTTTAGCCTACAAACCTGGATGGTCTCAAAAAGTGCTTTAAGAGCTCTAGCAAGGAACCAACACTAAAAATTGAATACGTCTCAGCATTGTAACTCCCAGAATGTTCTAGCTCTGAATTCTCTTGTTGGCCCTCATCTACCCCTGGGAACTTATTCACAAACCCAGGAAATCTGGACTTGCCATGTTTTCTTTAGGCTACAAACCAGGTTGTTCTGAAAAAATGTTTTATTTGCTCCCTCAAAGTGTAAGCATTAAAAGCTGAAAAGCTGTAGCGATTGCTCCAAAAAGAAAGCTGCAAGCTCTGAATTCTCTTCCTGGCCCTCACCTACCCCAGCAGCCTATACACAAACCCAAGAAATCTGGACCTTCCATTTTTTTTTTAGGCTACAAAACAGGTTGTTCTCAATGAGAAAGGGAACTAACTCATAGTTTTAGGATGAGCAAGAAAAGATAACACAATTGTTAATTTCGGGGTCCTTACGCCATTGCTTGCTTAGGGGGAGGAATTGGGTACGAACAGTTCTGATAAGAATGAGGAGAGGGGAACTTCAATCAGTCAGAACTGGTCTTGTGATTTGAAGGTTTGCCAAGTACCTATAGAGCATGCGCAAGGATCTGAGGTCAAAAGTTTAGTTGTGAAGAAGACGTCTTACTTCATCTTCAAGACCCCTGACAACCACGCCAGAAAATACTGCTCCTGCTTAAAGGGGAGGAGACCTCATCTGCATGGGAAATGGGGATAGATGATGCACATGTATAGGCATATTGTGAAACCTATTGAATATGTAATGTTTAACTCTATAAAAAGCTGCACAAGACTACCTGAGGCGCACATGATTGTGGTGGGGCGACCCCCATGCATCCGGCGCTGAATAAACATACCTACTTTACAGCCTCCAGGTTGTGGAGTCTGATTTCCGCACATCACTCAAAATGTGCTTAATCAGCTCTAGCAAAGAGCTGACATTAAAAATTGAACAAATCTAGGGATTGCTCCCCCCAGTAATAATGCAACCCCTGAATTCTCTTGCTGTCCCCCACCTACCCCTGTCAGCCCATTCACAGCACCAAGAAATCTGGACCTGACACCTATGTTTTAGTCTAAAAACCATTTTATTCTTAACAAGTTGTTTATTCATTTTTTTTATTAACAAAACTAATAAATGAATATGTCTAGGGATTGCTATACAAGGAATGCTGTTAGCCCTAAATTCTCTTTCTGGATTTCACCTAGCTCTGACAGGTTATTAACAGCCCCAAGAAATATGGACCCTCCTCCTTTCCTTTAGGCTACAAATCAGGTTGTTATCAAAATTTTCTTTGTTAGCTCTATCAAACAGTCAACAATTATAAAGGAAACAATCTTGGGATAGCTCACCCAGGAAAGCTGGTAACCCTGAATTCTTTTGCTGGCCCTTACCTAATCCTGGTAGCCCATTCACAACCCCAAGAAATGTGGATGTGCCACCACTGATTTTTAGTGCCATCTCTTTGCTATAAATACTAAAACACCTTTGAGAACATCTTGGTTTGTAACCTTATCTTAAAGATAAGATTACAGGTCTTGATTACCTGGGGCTTTGAATGAGCAGCAGGGGTAGGTGAAGGTTAGCAAGAGAAGTCAGAGCTAGAACCTTTGATGCAAGAGCAATCCTTATATGTTTTCAGTTTTACTGTTGGCTCTTTTCCACACCTAATAAAGAACTTTTTGACAACAACCTGTTTGTAGACTAATGCAGAGGAGGTAGGTACAGATTTCTTAGGGCTGGGAATAGGCTGATAGGGGTAGAAAAAGCCAGCAATTAAACTTATGGCTAGCAGCTTTCCTGGATGAGCAATCCCTATATGATTTAAATTTTTTAGTGCTGGCTCTTCACAAGAGATAGTAAAGCACTTCTTGAGAACAACCTGCTTTGTCAGCTAAATCAAAGGAGATATGTGGAATCTTGGCTGGAAGAAAACAGACGCTGTTATCAGGAACTGTCCTTGAACCATGGAAAGAGCGTGAAGGAAGAAGAATGGTGGAAAAAAGGCAATGAAGCAAGAAGATAAAGCCAAGCAAAGTAAAGAAAAACAGGACGTGGCGGGTACTGGGCAAGATAGATGACAGCCAGTTATGTAGTAGATTCAGGCGTGTGAACAGTGTGTGGGTATTGCATGTATCAAATCATTATTGGTGGTGGTGTGCTTGATCAGTGAAGCTTGCTCTATGTAATCAAAGGATGTACCAATAATAAAGGTCTTTCCTGTGCAGTTGCCGAAGTCCATTCTCCTCCCTCAAATGGTGACCCCGATCGTCAGGAAGAGAGTGCAGAAGACGCCACTGGGGAGGCCGGGTTGGAAGCACTGCTGTCAGCTGGACTGAAACAGGGGAGTCAAGGAAGCAACTTGAGCAGAAGCAGAAGTTGCAGTGGAGAAAAAAGCACCCAGCGAGGTGAGCAAAACACGGCAGCATGGGCCACAGAACACATCCACTGAAGAGAGTGAGATAGTCAGACTCCTGCTGCATATACTCTCTAAGAGAGGAATGAAATACTATGAAATCTCCGTACAGAGATTGTAAAGGTGGTGCCGTAATCAAGGGTATCCTCCTGACATGGCAACAGCGTTTCACCCAGAAATCTGGGAAGGAGTAGGGGAAAAGCTGTGGGATGCTATTACTCACGGTGATAACCATGCCTCAGAGATGGCTACCACCTGGAAATTGATCCTTTCCACTTAAAAAGATTTAAAAGCAGAACAGAAGGTAGCCCTGGGTGCTGAAGCAGTGATACAACCGATACCCTCAGCATCCCCTGCTCATGGCCCTGGTGCCAAATCCCTTAAGGAAGAACTGGAAGGGGGAGAGAGCTCAAAAAAATGTCCACAATGCACTCCGACCTGGCTTTGTCATTTATGCCATGAACTTGATAAGGGTGGAAAAGGAGGACACACACCCCCCGCCCCCCGCCAAAATCCCCTCATCAAGGTCGACTGCCGCTGTCACCTTTGCCTCCACCCGTGTCTCCGACTCCCCCAGCTGCCTTATACCTTCCGCTGCCGGATGACAGCAATGATTAGTGGTTAGACCTCCCAGAGGAAATGTTGGGGGCATGGCAGAAGACAAAGCCAGAGAAATATGAGGGTTTTGACCTGAGGAATAGGTGGAAACAAATGTATGAAGGAGCATTGACGGAGGGGATTTCCATCCTGGAAGCATTCCCACTTACCATTACGCAGGAGCAGATGCATCAGTGGGCTCCCTTTCATTGGTCTATGATTAAGTAAGTCCGTAAGTCAGTACAGCAGTACGGACTCCAGGCGCCTTTTATTCAGGCGTTGGTAGATAACATTTTTGGGGCACAGCTTCTAACCCCCTATGACTCTGTGCAAATATGATTGTGACCCCCACTCAGAGATTGTTATGGAAGGATAGATGGCACAAGCTCTGTGATGCGGAAGCACTGAAAAACTTAAAGCATCCAGAAGGCGATCCCCTGCAGCATATCGCTTTTGAACAGATGACAGGGCAGGGGCAGTTTCTTAATGTACAGCTGCAAGCAAGGCTGCTGATGGACGCGCTGCAGCTGGTAGGGAGGCTAGAGTTAAAAGCCTTAATGACTATCCCAGAGGAAGGAAAGATCCAACCCTCCTACACTCAAATTAAGCAGGAGAATCACGAGCCGTATATGCAGGTTTTAGACTGACTGAAAGATGCACTGAATAAACATTTTACTAACGAGGATGCAAAATTGGCAATATTAATGAATCTTGCAGTCGAGAACACCAATAAAGACTGTAAGAGGATATTATTTGCTCTGCCTAGACAAGTATTTCTGGTGGACATGGTAGAGGCCTGTAACTGGGTGGGATCTACCACTCACCAGATGGGAGCTCTAGCAGAAGACTTTGCTG
>JAAGNO010007638.1:11228-29026 GCA_033439905.1 Ceryle rudis | reverse complement strand
ACCAGAACCAGGTTTAAAGTAAATATAATAATAGATAATGATATAGAGTATATAGCTTTATCAAGTGAAGGACTTGTGCTGATTTATATTGTATCTGGTCCATCTGCCCTAACTTCAGTAAGCAAAAAAAGTATAAATTTTTTAATGTCTCTGAATCAAACTTGGATTTTGGTTTTTTTTTTTTTCCTCATGATATTGCTGTCTTTCTGGTTCTTCTTTAAAGTACCTACACGTATATTTTATTGAATTTGATAAACTGAGGAAAGAAAAGGAATATAATCGGATGAAATGAGGCCAAACATTTCACCAAGTATTCAGCAGCCCACACAAAAAGACTGTGGGTCATTGGGGCTTTTTTTGAGTGGAGAGGTTCAGAAAGGTCAGGGGGCAGGGTATATGCAGATAAGCAACTTTTTTGAAAAAGGAAAAACCAGAAGCCTTATCTAAGATGTGCAAATAGGTGTCAAGAAGCCAACCTCTGTCTATCAGAGGACTGATAGACAATGCAGAGTGATGAGGACGAAGTGCAGTCACTAGGAGAACTTCTGCCTTGAATGAAAATATAATTGCTACCCACTCTACATCAGTGTATTTTGATTGGTATCAAAGACCTGTTTAAATTTCTCCAACTAAACTGTGTCACCTTTATTGGGATAGATGAGGAAGCTTGTAGATTTGAGGATATTGTAATGACCAGAAGGCCAGTGGTGACAAGTCTCCAAGAATGGAGCCAGAAAATATTGCAAATCTTCAACCTGATCAGCAGTGTAAAGCAAGAGAAATAAAGAAAAATATAGGAAGTCTTTCAGATGAAGAGACAGTCAAGGTAGTGACAAAAACAAGCTCTGGAATGTACTCAAGGAAAAGAAGGGAGAACTTTGAGTGCAGTGTTATCTAGAAATAGTACTCTGAATTGCTAAGAAGGGATCTGTCCAGTGGGGGGACTTTGTAGACATAGTTGCATCCTGGACTGAGACAGATGAGGTTCATTCTAGTTCAGATGAGTAGGTTTTAAAGTCAGAACTGGATCCTGAACTGTCTGTCAGCTGAAGAAATGCTTCCTCCAGTAAGCACTGCTCTCCACCCTGCTACACCCTTTACTGGTGCACTCTTTCTGGGAGACATGCCACCCAAACTTGGCTCAGTGGGCAGCTCCTCCTTCCCCTGCCCACTCAAGCACAGAACAAGAAGTCCCCATCCCTGCAACTGCCTGCAAGTCTGGCAGCTCATCAGTTCCTGCATCTCCCTCCAGCAGTGATTTTTCTTCCCAACAAAAATCCCCACAGGACCACAAATGTCAGCTTATTGCTTGGTTCTTAAAGGTGATGCTCGGTGAGAGAATAAGCTTTCTGCTTAAAAAATAGGAGCATCCATTTCATGAAAACAATCCCAATGACACTAACATTATTGACATTCTGAAAAATGTGAAGGCTGAAAAGAGAAAAAAAATGAAGCCTTACAATATCTACTCCTGAATGGCTATCAGGTCGCAGTTGAAGCACTGGAGCAGTGTGATAGTTGGTGCCAACACTCCTTACTCCATTCCTTCTCTGTACATTATGCAGAAAGCTCCAAGTTTGTTAGGTTGCAAGTTATTGTACTTTTTGTTTGTTTGTTTACTAGATCTTTAAGTGTTCAGCAGAAAGATTGCTGTTGATTGCTATGTGCTTGGATCAGCCCCCTGCTCCCCAGAAAAAACCCACAAAACAAATAGAAAAAGAAGAAAAGATTATATCAAGATCAAATCTAAAGCAAATGAAGGGGAAAAAAAATCTATGAACACTTACCTACATCAGGTACAATGTCAATGAAACCGTGAAAATGCAATCCATTCAAAAAATAAATATAACTAGAGCTCTTTCAGTAGTTTTATCCCATTATCTACAGGGCCATAAACATTGCACTTGGCTTCTGTCTCATGCAAGACTTTCAAGAAGAGACAACATTTTGCAGCATACAAATCACTAGAATAAAGATCCAAGATTGAATAAAATAAGCTTGAAATGATTCTCTATATGGAGATGGAGCTTTTGCCTACAGCGTTAATATATTACAGTTTGGCATCTCTAAAATATAGCTGTGAAGAATGCTGTGAACTTGCTAATTAATAAGACTCTTTTCCTCAGACATTTCATTAACCTAAACTTTTTAGTTTTCTGTAGATTGAATGTATGCATGCCTGTTTTTAACCTTTGCACAATGTCTTCTAATGTTATAATTAATTTATTCCCACTAGCAAGAGGAGAATATTGGGTTATAGAAGTAATTCAAAATGAGTCATGCATAATTTATACTGATCAATATTGTTGAGTATAATTTTTTATTTTCTCTGATGACTTTTCATTTTATAGAAATAATGTATTGTCAAAAATACAGAACTCTAACATCTAATTTATCTTTTAGCTTTAAACAATACAAAGGCAAATATTCAGAAGGGACCAGAGGAGACATGAACATAAAGAGTTAGAAATATGTTGCTTGCCCAGGTAATATCTCCGATTGCCCCGACTATGTCTGTTATCTTCTAGCAGCTCCATATGTGAACGCCTTTTTATTTAAGTAGCACAAAATCTGGGTTTGGGGTTTTCTGCAGAGAGGTCAGTTCTGAACCATTCTGTTGCACATATGCCTGGAAGATGAGAATAACTTTCTGATAATATTACCAGAGAGCTGGAAAAAGTCACATCATGCATGGTGGGATGGCATAACAACTGCACCCAGTTCCTTCTGACCCTGACACTCCATCACTGCTAAAGGCCAGCTTCTCTCCTCACTTTTCCCACCTATTTGATGTGAAGAGGAGCGTGTTTGACAATTCATGCTGCGGACCATTGCGCTCTGTGGGGGATTGAGAAGGAGCAAGAAGGAAATTTTGCCTTTTACAAGATAGGGCTGGTCATAGAAATCATAGAAAACTCTGTGTTGGAAGGAACATCTAGAGGACATCTAGTCCAACCTCCCTGCTGAAAGCAGAGACATCTTCAACTAGAGCAGGCTGCTCAGAGCCTCATCAAGCCTCACCTTGAATGTCTCCAGGGATGGGGCCTCAACTACCTCTCTGGGCAACCTCTTCCAGTGTTCCACCACCCTCAAAGTAAAGAACTTCTTCCTTACATCCAGTTTAAATCCACTCTTCTGTAATTTAAAAGCATTGCCCCTCATCCTTTCACTCCAGGCCTTTGTAAACAGGCCTTCTCCAGTCTTTTTATAAGCTCCCTTCAGATACTGGAAGGTCACCATTAGGTATCCCTTGAGCCTTCTCTTCTCAAGGCTGAACAGTCCCAGCTCCCTCAGCCAGTCAGTTTTGTTTTGTTCTGCTTTGTTTTTTCTCAAACTGTATCCACAGTAGAGGAAGAACCACAAGAGTTTGGTTATCTGAAAAAACACTCTGGAAATGGGCTGACAAGAGGGCAAAGGGCATCAAAATACCTATTCTCTTTGAGGCCACAGGGTAACAAAGAACAGCCATCAGCTCTCCTTTCAGTTTTAGCTAAGGAGGGACTGAAGGTGCCAGCCTCTTCTCTCAAGTAAATAATGACAGGACTAGAGGAAATGACCTGGAGTTGCACCAGGGGAGATATAGTTTAGTTATTAGGAAGAATTTCTATACTGAAAGAGTTTAGTCAGATGCTGGAATGGGCTGCTCAGAGAGGTAGTGAAGTCACCACCATTTAATATTTTAAAATATTAGAATAATAAAAAAATGTGTAGATGAGGCACTTCAAAACATGCTGTAGTGGGATGGTAAGGGGTTTTTTTTTGTGGGAGTGGGTTTTGTATGTGTTTTTTGTTTGTTCATTTTTGTGGAGTTTTTCTGTTTTTTTGTTGTTAGCAGCTAGATGTGGTGATACGGGAATCTTTTCCAACCATGATGTTTCTGTGAAGGACTAAAAGACTAGCACTGTAGCAGTGGTCTGATGAGCACCCTTCTAAAGGTTGAGGCAATCATGGGCAGAACGATTTACTGCTGAGAAGCGATCCCAGATTTAGTGAAGCTGCACCCTAATTAAACTATATCCCTTGCATCTTGTACTTTTTCCCTTTTACCTTATTTTCTTCCTTCTTGGTGTTACTGCTCATGCTATCACTTTGCAGAGCTCCGGGAAGGGAATTTACTAGCTCACTGGCTACCTGCATTCAGAGGCATCCAAGGTTGTATGTCAGGTTGCAATGCTGATGCTAGATGAAACAGAAGTACTGTTCTGTAAATAACTCACCTGTGAAAAGTCATTATTTAATTCACACATTTTTCATTAATGGTTAAGGTTTTGTTTCCTGTGACAGATGCAGTGCTAAATAGAACTAGCTGGGTACTTCTTCAGCACAGGTATCAGCTGATGTTAATTTTACTACTGATTTAATTCCTTGTGAAATTATATTTAAGTTCTCATCAGAATGAGATCTTTAATAGGTAAAGGAGATGAGAACACTCTATGTTTGGAAAAATAAAAGATATTTCTATAGCACTAATTGTTTTAGGTATGGTAATTAGGAATTTAATATATTAGTAAACAGGAACATGAAGGAGGTGTATTGATACTGGTTAGAAAAAGGTACAGTAACTGTTATTGGTCTCCATGTTTTGTATGCCTATGATTGGTAAGGCACAAAAGGAAAATTTTCAATACATCCCTGTAGGCAAAATGAACCCTAATTCTCCTGTTAATATAACAGGTTAATGTTTAAGTATGTGGGCTCAATATTGGCAGTGAGCAGTTGATACCCAACAATTGATTGTAGGTTCTCTTGCTCTACTTAATTATTTTTTTCTGTACTGTCTTTTGTAAAGCAATTTCCCCTGTAGTACCTGTATATTAATTTCATCACAGTTTCAGAATTTTATAACAAGAATGTTGCTGTTATGGCATTTCACCCCCACCCCTGCCAACTTTTGTAATAAATACTTTTTCAGGTATTCCATTAGGCACAGACTCTTTTGAATTCATGGTATTTTTCAGTGTGCAGATGGCTTTGGTTTTCTTCCTTTAGTATTCATTTTGTTATTCCCCTTGTGATTGTTCTGGCTTAATTGGTGTTTATTATATAGCACTCTCCTAATTATATGCTTGCATTCTGCAAAGTTTAGGGGTTTGAATGTCTATTATGTGCCTATTCTGCAGCTCTTCATAAACTTTTTTCAATATGCTTTGACACTGCAGTCATTCCAGAGAACATCTTTAAAACTGTCCTTAACATCTTTTAACTTGTTAAGGGTGGCACTTTGTTTGTGTTGTCATTCCATATTTTCTTGCCTAGCATTTTGGCAAAGTGAAAAGAAAATTGCAGAATGGCAAGAGTAAGCAAGCCAGTCATTATCTACTTTGTATACTTGTGTTGTGAAGTATTCCATCCTGAAAGTTTTGTGGATGCATGCTTATTCAGAAATATGTAGGGTTACAAAATTTTTTTCTTGAGAAATAGTCTTGTTGCCTGCATTGGTCTGCTCAATTCAGATTTTGCCCCACTCTTCTTTTGATTTTAGTTATTAAAGACTAAAGAAGCTGAAATTCCCATCAAAATAATGCTCAAAGTATGGTTTCACTACACAGCCAAATTGAATCAGGAAACAGACTGACTTGAAAGTAATAGCAACAAAAGCAGAAAAGAGCTTTTGCAGACCCAGCTTAATTTCCAGATGTAGTTCATAGCATACCCTCAAAACCAGTTATACAACATCAGTTGAGCCCCTAGCAGCTGTAAGTTTAGCTACCTGTCCCAAAGCTCCTTAGTTTCAAGGTCATGTTACAGGCTGTTGAATGCACCGTAAGCCTCCTGGGAGGGGGGAAATCCCAGCTGTGGTTGGATCAATTTCCAGTCTTACCAGTTGAGTAGACTTTCTGCAGATCAGTCTTTTCAGCACTTAAGCTTTCTACTCCAACTGCTTTTCATAAATTGAGAAGCTGGTCTGAAACATTCTGTCTCCACTTCTTTTTTTTCCTCTTCCCTCACTGTGATTTATTGCTTTCTAATTTCTTCCAGCACACTGTTAACGGGGTGAACTGATCAATAGAAAATTCTGTGTGGAAAAATAAACTTAGACATGTCTCAAACATTTTTAACCCAGCAATTTACAGAAATATGTCTCAATCCACTGACTTCCAACCACTTGTATTGGATAACTCCAGGAAGATTAAATGAAGCAGGTTTATGAGAATGATCTGGTTTTACTGCAAGAAAGACATGTTTTAAAGCACACCTTTAGTATGTATTTTAGGTTGTCTTTGAAATCATTATAGCCAGATGGTAAATAATAGGAGTTTTGTGAATCGATACAAAGATGCATGGCTATGGGCTTGTCGCAGTGTTTTCATTATACCAGATGCAGGAGGTATACTTCCAAAGAATATAATAAATCTTGTCTTTGAAGGTGTCTATCCTGAATATTTTCACAATTAATGTTATCTTTGGGTGGAAGAAAAAAATGTTTTATAGAGAGAATCTGCGTAACAGAATATTTCAGTTATTATGACGGCAATTGGAGTTATTGCTACTGTGATGTAACGTAATAATAGGAAACAAACAAATCCAGAATGGAGGCAGGGGTAAATTAACTTCAGTCTGACATGACATTTTAGCATTTTCTGGATCAAATTAAAAAAATTACTGACAGCAAATTCCAAATAAAAAAAAAACAACTATAGGAATTCTTATTGAAACCAATATAATTATACAGAGATCTTTGTTTACTTCAAAAATGTTTTCAGCAAGAAAACTATCACAACACAGCTACATGTATAATAAGAGCATTCGTCAATGATCTCAGAATTTTCCAGTTCAATATACTTAATTGTGCAAGTATCTATGATCAGTTGGTTTACCTGTTAAAATAATCTGGTTACCTATATAACTTATGGTTGCATCACATTTTTCCAAACCCAGGGCACTGCAGCTAGTAGAGATGACATTAGTTCTACTTCTCCTTGACTTTCACTCTTTTCAGTTGAATTCCTTATTAGGTGCTTTACTCAAACAAATAGCCTTTATTCCCATGTCCACACTTTCCATATGTGAAAGCTTTCAGTATCAAAGTACTCTACCCTTTTTCAAACTTCTATTAAAATGAGTAAGAATTGTGTCTGATTGTGAAGCCCAGGAAAGGGCCTTATCTGAATGAGCTGCTTAGCAACTCTTCTTATCTTTTAGACTTCCCAGATTGAATTGCTCTGCAAGAGTTTTATTTTTTAAGTTAAAAATGAGCACATAATTTTAATTTTTCAATGATCTGTAATACATTGGAGGGGTTTTAATTTCTGAAAGAGGAAGAAAGCAGAAAACTTTTTTTTTTTACAAGTAGGCATTACTTTTATCTTATTAGAGCCATATGGAGTATTAAAACAAAAGGAGCAGAAAATATAAAACATAATCCAAGAGACTCATGATTAGAATTTTTTTTTTTGTAGCTGAAGTGCTAAAATTATCAATATAAGCAATGACTAGCTCTGATTACATCCACTTGCATTAAGAATTCATAAGCAGTCCAAGTTTATGAACAGTTTAACCAAAGAAGTTCCCATCAGAAATCTTGTGGTTGATTCATTAAATTTATATGTGTTTGTTTTCTCTAGTAGAAAGAATGACTTTTAAAAAATTAAATATTTTAACCTACAGACAAGGAGAATAGGTGATATAGAATGCAGTAGAGCTGGAGAATAATTCAGAATTTGTGAGTGTAGAAAAAATATGATCTATGCAGATACACTATAAATAAGTGTCCATGAAGAACACCATTCAATAGAAAATGCAGGAAAAGGTAGTGGAAAAGACAGTAATGTTTCATTTGTGTCATCTTATGTTGTTTTCTTCTACAGAGGAAAAGAATCTCCTCTATTCTGGAATGAGCTAGTGTGTGTTTGAAAGGAGGAAGGAATTCAAGCTCATTTACAGAAGCTCAGGAAGAAAAAAAGAAACAGCATCCAGGGAACATATTCTGATTCTCCCTACTTCTGGTGCCATGTTATATTTGATATTGATGTCTTAAGGCAGTAGGGCAGTGGAAACCATAAGTAACTAAGGGTTTGTAACATTTTCTTCAGGCTGCTCCCCAGAATGGTTTTGTGACAAATCCTATTGAATGTGTCTCTGTTGACTTTGTTCTTTCTTCATAGTAACACCTGTTGGCAGCCTAAAAATGATGTGATTTAGAGGTGCTGAGGCACCTGTTATTGCAAGAGCTGTTGTATTATAGGATCATGATGACTGCAGGGAAAAGAGGAAAGGTGTTTTCTGATGAGCTTATACTATATACAAATATAGCTAAAGGTAATAAGGTATAGCTGTTTGCCTGCTTTTGTGAATTCATGTACATGCTTACTGATTTGACTGAGTCAAATCCTAGGCCAGGTGTTGCCCATTCAAGGGGAAAGGTGCTGCATTTTCTGTCTCCCCTGCAAGAGGGGCTATTGTGATTTATAGCATTAGCGCCAGGGCACCTACATGCAGTCTCCCATTATCTTCTTATAGCCTGTTATGCATTATTGTAGAAGCTATGCGTATTTGGTAAAAGTATGAAATCATACTCGCTTCAGGTCCTTGTCCTACTTTTGTATGATAGTATACACATCAAGTGTAACTTTATTTCGTCAAGCTAATAATGTATCTAGCAATTTCAGGTGTATAAATAATATACCTATATGATAGCAAAAGTATCTGCAGAGGTGCAGTTATCAAGAAAACAGAAATTTATGTTGCATATGGGTGAGTGATAGACTTCTTCGTCAGTCCATGTTAAAGCATAGACCTCTGTTAACCAATGTAGGCCTATAGCAAGGCTTTGGTAGTCCTTTATGTGTTTTCAACAGTGCTTATATCTGGGGTATCACCCTGTCTGCAAGCCCCGGGAAAAGGTTTTCACCCTTGTAGTCCTGTATCCCTGTGTACAACAGTTGCTCCAGCTAGCTGAGTGAGAAGACTAAATCAAAATCATGTTCAAGAGGTACCCTATTGCTCTGTATGATTGCTGGTATTTTTTGGCTTGGGAGCCACTCCGGATGCCAACATTTCCAGACTAGGTTTTACTGCTCTAGGCTAGGATGATATGGAGCAGAAACTCCTGAAAGCAGCTCAGGAGTTAATTAATACTATATTATCTTCTAGTCTTTTTAAGGAATAGGGTAGATCTCAGTATTGGTCCCCCAAGAAAGAAGGCAAGGGCACCCTACCTTCTTTTTGACATGATGTTATTGGTGTTCCTATCTAGGACTATCCATAATCGGGGAAAAAAAATTTAAAATGTTAGTGGTAGAAAGTATTACCCAGTATTTAGGGCAGTTGCCCAGGAAACCAGAAACGAAGATTCAAACTTATGGCCACAGTCAAAGTGTTCCCATTCATCTGCCTCATCTCTCCATCTATAAAATGAAAAATAATGGTATTCTTCTACCTCCTACAAATGTTAGAAATGCACTAGGATTTGTGAAACACTTGATACTTAGTGATGGAGAATGCAAAAGTATAGAAGATTAAATTCGTTATGAAAAAAGCTCTTAGCTATTAAGGAATTCTCCATAGCATTTCTTTGATCCCTAACAATCAGTTTTAGCTGTGTTGTAGTACTAGAACTCTCAGACTAGAACTTCCTACCTTTCCCCCCCTCTTTACAAGTACTATCAACATTTTCAAGCTAGATCAAGCTGTGCTAGACTTGATGTCAAATTAAGACCTTTATGTTAAAAGAATCCTCAGCTTTCTCTGCCTTTTGCGGTGATCAAGCTTATAATGTGTCTGGATGTACTGTTAACATAAATGACTTCTCCTGAATCTAACTATCCCCCAAAGCACTTGACCATCTGTAATCACTACAGCATGGTAACTTGGGGTTAGCTCTGTTCTGCTGCTGGTGTAACTTCTTTGATTGCGGTATTTACTAGAAGGAAGTTAATCAACACTGATAATGGGGAAATCAGGCCTGTGGCCATTGATACCTCAGAGGAGAGAGTGGCTGGACACAAACCAGCCCTGATGAGCTGGCAAAAGAGATCTGCAGTTCCTCACCCAACTCTGCTAATGAGCTCTGTGTTACAGAGAGTGGTGGTGTTAAGCTGTCACAGGCAACACAGAATCAAAGCTTTAAAAGACTAATAAAATCCTATACACCATCTGGTTTCCCTAGGGCAAAATAATGACTGTCCAGGCCTAGAGTACCTTGGGGGCTGCCATCAGCTCTGTCCCTGGGCCTCACTGGACTGGGCACCACCCTCATCCCAACCCTGTCCCCTCCCAGGGGCTGCCATCCCAGCTGGGCCAGGGCCTGCAGCAGGGCCTGAGGGTTACCCCATCACCTTCCGTGGCCTCTCTGACCTCGCTGGAGGCTCAGTGAGGTGACTAGTTGGAGAGGGAGGGCATGACGTGTTGCCTGGCACAGTTTTATCCACCATGTTTTATACTGTTCCCATAAATTGCAGTGTTTCAGTGTTCCTTGAAAACAATGTTCTCAAGGACTTGATAATTTCAGGAGAACATATTCAGCCTGGTTCATAGGTAGCAATGCCTTGATAGTTATTTTTTTAATATATTCCCATGTAAGGGGGAGACAGCAGCGAGCAGATGATGAACAGCTCCCTTGGTCCCACACACCCATAGCAGGTAGGAGAGATGGGTAGTTCTGCCACGAGGCATCAGTGCACCAGTGCTGGGAACAGGACATCACAAGGTGTGAACAGTTTGGCTCTGAGCTCTGGCAGAGACTTAGCAGTGACAGTGAGGTCTTCTCAGCTACTTGCTGTGATAGTGCTTTATGGCACATTCACCTCACAAATCCTTTTGTGAAGAAATATTCTCTATGCGGGATATGAATTGGAAGCAAGAATGTTTCTGTGCCTCCATGCAATTACAGAGCTGCTTCTGTACATAGGAGTAGCAGAAATAATTTTTTTTGCTTGCAGGATTTGATGGCCTCTCACGTGACAACTTTGTGATGGGATATCCTCCATCTCGTACTGAATGAATAAAATTGTCAGGGTTTGGTCTGGTACCACCTGGAGTCAAAAGCTAAATTGAACAACCAAATAACAGCTTGAGGCAGGAGGAATTATCTTGAAAAGACTGGTTTGGGCCATAGATCTTGGGTTAGTTTTGTCTCGTTTCAAGAAAGTTCGGTAAACTATTTCACACACGGGAGACTTTGTACTACAATGTGCACCCAGCTCATCATTTATATGATTAAATAAAGAGATCAGAGATCCAAATATGCTGAAATGCTTCTCCAAACCATATGCAGTCTAATAATTCCCATGGAATTAAATAAATGTAAGACTGTCACTTTAAATATATGGAAATCTCTTGACTTTAATGATACAGTTGCAAGACTTTCCTGAAGCCACAAAGAACATGACTAATCTGGAGTGAGTCTTTGAAGTGCAAATTGTACATTTCCCACCAAACACTTGAAGTAAAAGATGGGAAACATCAATTCACACTACTTAGAAAAAAAAGACTCTAGTTTGTCACAAGAAGAAAGGTTTTGAATTTGCAATTTTCATCTACAAGATAAGGTGCTAATGAATTTTATATTTTATCCAGATGGGTATGCAAATTTCTTCTGAACTTCGTTACAGAACATTTATTGTGCAACTACCAAAAAGGGTGGAGACTGTAGTCAGTTGAGGGGGAAAACATCTAATTTACCTTGTTGTGATTTTGGTTTTGTTTTGGTTTTTGTTTGGTTTGGTTTGTTGTGGGGTTTTTTCTGTTGTTGTCAGTGGTTTTGTTTGTTTGTTGTTTGTTTGGTTGGTTTGGTTGGTTGGTTTGTTTTTTGGTTTGGGTTTTTTTTTTCTTGTATTTTTACATGGGAGTCTTATTCAACGCCGTGATTTAAATCAGTGGAAATATGTTGTGTTGGTTTTTTTTTTAATAAGTTTCAGATCAGGTCAGTGTTGTAAAAGGCAGAATATCTCCTTTTGAGTTTATTCAGAGTAGGCAATGTCTAACACTCTTACCAATTTGCTTTTCTTTAGATAATAAGCCATATACAATAAATTAAAAGATATTTCTCAGGGCAGAGGTGGAGGATTCCATATAAATGACCTTGACCTTGTGACCAACCAATGACGGACAAGTGTTCATCTAGTTTTTCTGTAGAAGCACAATAAGAGCTGTAGAGCAAGAGTTAATTTCCTAAAGACAGATCTATTTTTCACAACAACAACAACAACAACCAAACAGGTGAACTACAATGTAGAAAAGATTTTGTCATAAGATCTGACTTCCATATAAGTGGAAATATTGCTTTACATCTGGAGTAGCTGAGTAATTTGCAACAACGTAATAGGAATCTCAAACTAAATCCACAGTTAGGGGTTTCCCCTTAAGTGGAATGTCCTGTATTTCAACTTGTGTTGCCTCTTGCATCTTGTCGTGTCACTGGGTACACCTGAGAAGAGTCTGGCTCTGTTTTCTTTACACACATAATGTAATTATGATTAAAGTGTTTTAAGTATCTGTAGCTCCAGATTAGAGTAAGATGACCAACTGATTTTCTTCTGGATTTATTCCAATTCTTTCTTCAGCTCTGTCTTCTAGGTTATGATTTTTGTTCTGGTGTACAAAGTTGTATTAACGATACAGGAATCATGCAACATGAAGTTGAAGTCTTTGCTAAAATGTGAGGAGCAATCAGCTTTACAGAGCTGTTACCTACAGCTAAACCCTAAGAATTATTTAATATCTGAAACACACACACTTTAAGTCATAGGTGGCTGCATACATCCGTCTCTTCCTAGTAATGCAATCCATTAAATATTTTTAAAATTTTACTCTGGAAACACTCATCAAACATGAATACTATCTCAAGTTACTAGGATTTTTTCAACTACAGATCATTTTCTAAATGCAGAACTGAGTCCAACCTAGATCTCTCTTATCTACAGAATAAATCACTGGGACGAATTTCATGCTTGGCTAAAGCAACATAAATGTAAAGTAGATTCATTGAAGTCAGCTGGGTAACTACAGATTTATGCTGCCATTAGTGAGAAGTGATTTGCTGGAAATGTTTGCTTTTTCACTTCCTCATTGCTACAGTTTCTATATCAGTAAAATATGTAATCGTTATTATTTGGCCTTAGTAAGCATTTTAACAATTAAATAGCGAAGAGGTAAAACTTGCCCAAATGTGGCATAAAAAAAAAATTTAAATAACTTCCTTCCTGTAGGGAGTAGGAAACCTGGGTTTTCTAGGAGGATGCAGGTTATGGTGTCAGGCTGCTTCGCTGTCCAACCATTCCTCTGAAATTTAACTCTTTTGCTATATTCTCTCAAGAGAATAGTTTCTGCATTTTGCAACAGTACGTGCTGCAGAAGATACATACTATTACCTCGCCTTGAGGGGGAAAAAAGGCTGTGCAGTGAACTTAATCCTTATTAAGTACTACAGAATCCATGAGGGAGAAAGATGTTACAGATGCCACGCTCTCAGCAAGACTTCTTCCTGAATTCAGATGTAGTTATTACACATCAGAAGGCTCAGATATGAAACAACATCATAAAACAACTTGGTTTCATGATCTTCCTTGTTCCTATAAATCAGCAGATTCATAAACAGTAGCTTCCCTGAGTTAATATTATCTTTGTGTAATTGAGAAAACAAGAGCATACCAGAGAGGTGTTGGATCACTGTAAATTGGAAAAAGGCTGTTTGGGTAATCTGTTCTTGAGAAGTCATTCTCCCTATATTAATAATAATCACAAACAATAGGTTTCCTAGCTGTCAGCAGCACTAGATTTGGGAATCTGTTGCAGTATGGGGTAGTGGGGGAAGAATCCTGAGATCTCTTTTTTGGGCCCATGTGGCCATTAATGACAGAGTCCATTGGAAGAAAAGGGCAATGGAAAAGTATTTTTTAGGCCCACCAGCAATAAGTTAGATATCAACTTTGTCATGGGCATCTCAGGAATGACCTTGTCCATCAGTATTTATCACTGTAATAGTTATCAAAACTGGTAACACTACACTTTTCCTGTGATAACTGCCATCTCTATTACAGCAAATACAATGGATCAAACTCCCAGCATGAATTCAGCAGATTGATAATGTACTTTAGTTTATTGCCGTCTTACTGGTCTGCATTTTATATCTGCCCTTGTGGCCAGCTTCTCTTCTTTGGAAAAACACATTCCATCTAGCAATTTATTGCCCAATACGCTTCTTAAAATGTCATATAAAATTGAATTTTAATAGACACAGTTGGTAATAATCAATGACCTTTTAAGAGATACTGTGCCAATAAGTGGTTACGGACTGTCTTGCCTGAAATATCTGCAATGATCCTATTCTTCCTCAAAATACCTGAATAATTCCTCTAGGAATTTAATGAAAGCTTCACAGGATAGTAGATAGGGCAAATAGTCTCTCTTGCCTTTTATTGTTGTAGCTGGAAAGAATGTTTTTGCAGACAAAGCAAATGTGTAGACCAAATGGTGTAATTTTATATTATGAGAGACCAGAGTCATCACATGTAATATAGATTGTGGCTGCACTGAGAATTTTAAAGTGAGATTTCCCTTACCTCAACCACCTTGCAGTGGGTTTGTCTGGCCAGCTACGCTACTCAGTGAAGCTATAGGTTTGCCTGGCTGAGCACCTCTGCTGAGGTCCCAGGTAAGTTAATACAGCTAAAGTTTAAGTCTGCTCTACTATGGTTAGTTTGTTACAAATACCAGGATTAACTAGGTTAAAATAGCACACTGTGCAATTACTATTTGGATTGTGTTTCAGGCAGACACTGGAAGAAGGATTCAGCTGTGGGTGTCTGTACTAGAAATATCAGTGTATGTAAAGTGGAATTAATAGTGTGAATTCAGCAGTGAGTAACTGCCTTTCTTGGGGAGACAATTTCATTAGTTTAAAAAATACTTACTAAGAAGATAACAGTAGGATCAGCTTTTTTGATAAACTGCCAGATGTAAAATGTTAAGCTTCATTAAAAGCTTGGTGTCCTGTGTAGCACATTTGACTTATTTGAATGGTGTACTATGATACGACTTAAGAGAGGGGGGAATTGCTCTCCATGTGATGTCCTTCAATTCTGTCTCTAAGCAAAGAGCTTGACTAAGCCTGGGGAACAAGCTGCTGGACAAGCAAGAAAGGATACAGGAGAAGAGAAAATACATAGAATAACTTAGCAGGTGTTGTGGTTGACTCCAGCCAGCAGCCAAGCACCCACACTGCCGCTAACTCACTCTCCCTGTCCCCATGATGGCATATGGGAGAGTGTGGGAAGAGGAAAAAGTGAGAAAACTCACAGTTCAACATAAAGACAGTTTAATAGCTGAATCAAAGAGGGAGGGAAAACAAACAATCAAGAAGTGATGAAAGGGCAGTCATGAACCAGCTCCTGCTTGCAGACTGATGTCCAGAAAATCTCTGAGCAATGGCTAGCTTGAAAGCCAACTCTCCCTGCTCCTCTCCTTCCTCTAGCCCAGTCCCCTTCTGCCTGTACCCCATGATGTTCTGGGGCACAGAATAGCCATTTGGCCAATTCAGTCAGCTGTCCCAGCTGTGTATGCCCTCCCAGCTTTTCTGAAAATGTTCAGGTTTTATCTGCAGGGATCATACTTCATTTTCAATATAAAGTAAAAACATAAGCTACAGATGCAAACTGTTAAGAAGTATGGCTTATCCTGCCTCTAAGGGTGAAGACTTTTTGGTTTAAAGCAGACATCCAGATCTCCAAAGGTATGCAAGTCCAAAAAAAGGTACCTAAAGTCATTTTTACATAAGACATGTAGGTTATCTATTTAGGATTGTACAACAAATTACTCAGTGGGAAAGATGGTCAGTATCCTTTTTGCTGTTTAGTCATAAAATGTGTTTATAGTGCTACATGCACTACTTATGACAGTCTAGCTCAAATAATTGTGTGATAATTAATGGCTTGCCAAAAAGCTTTTCTTTTCTTTTTTTTTTTAACAAAATTTATTCCAAGGGAATTTTAAGCAGGCACTTTCAATCCTCAATTGAAAGTATATCCTGTCAGACATTATTAATCTGTCCCACTGCTTGAAATATAATGAACAAAGTTTGATACTCTGCAGTGAAATAATGGAAAAGGAAGTGCAAAACACTAATTGGAAGTATCAAAATGCACTGAATTCAGCAAAATGCATTGTAATAAATCATATTACCATTATGTTGACTGTGGAAGGAGGGCTTCCTAAACCAGCCGTAATATGTCTGTAGCCAACGGAAAATCAGTTTTCCAATGGAGATATAATCATGCACTTCAGGAGAGTGATAAAAATCCAGATAAGACTCTTTTCTAACTGTAAAACCTTCTGAATAAGAGGAGTGTGTCTAAATGTACTCCAAATGTTAAGTCCTCTCAGTTATTTCTATATGAAGTTGAATCTTCATGTAAACTTGATTTATGTATTTATTTTTGCGATGAAAAAAACATTGACATTTATGGACTCTATCTAGTTACATTTGATATCTATGGTAACTATGACCTGGCAGCAATGGTTTGATCCTGCAACTCACTGAGTGAAGAGACATCTCTTAGTTTAATTACAATGAAGGATGAAAACAATTAGCAGGATCAATTCTGTCTACCTCTTTACTTACATAGATATAATCTGGATCATTGCTACTATGACTGACAAGTGAAGAATGTCCTTTGTTTTTTCCATTTTTATTCAGATCAATTTCTGTTTGAGTGGGAGATTAGCTATCAGGAATTCTATGTTCTATGACAGCTTCTGCTATTATTGAGGGGGTTGTTTGTTTGGCTGTTGGGTTGGTTGGTTGGTTGGTTGGTTGTTTTTTTTCCCCTTAACTTTCTCTGTAATTCAACAGCTCCATATTTCATTTTATGATTCAACACATGTCTCTCAGGACTATTGTAAGGCTGAAATCCTCAGTGTTCATAAAGCATTGTGTTACATTGGTAAAATCATGGAAATTATTTTACATTAGTATAATAATGAAAGTAATGGTATGATAAAAATAGAAGCCTCATTATTCATTGGGATTCAGACTCAGATTAATCAGCACATCAGTTAGGCTTTTTGAGTTCAAAAATCTAAGAAAACCCTTTTCCTACATTCAACCATATCAAGTGCTCAGAGCTCAGTTTCCTGATTTTATGTGTGGATTCCTCATTGTTTGGCAAAATGTAAGAGAACTAAGAGGAGGTGTGGATGATGTGATAGTTCCTGAGTGTTTGGAAAGAGCTCAGGCAGTTTATGTTTGACCCTCATAAATATGAAACTGTAATGTCACCCTCAGAGGAACTGAAACTGAATATAAAAAGTGCTAGAGAAGTTGCTTAACAAATACCTCTCTTTGATCCTGACCTACTTTAACAACAGAGAGACATAAAGGTGAAAGAGGAACTGTTGCTAGCAGTGTAAAACTTAAATTGCATATCTCCTTAAAGAAGGAGCAAAAGCTTTAACATACCATCATGTGTCTTCTATAAACAATAGTAACAGGTTTTCTTTTTCCATCATGTACTAAGAAGACAGATGCAAATAACAGAAATAACAGCTACTTCATCCACTGCTGCTTTGAATTTTTTACTTTTATTTTTTAAAATTAAAGGACTAATGTGCATAAGCAGTATGGACACTGCTAAACACACTATAGTAAGTGACAGGTATTTGCTAAACCGCAATTAATTTTTACTAGCTCATTCAGTTGCATTTTCAACCAATGCTTTTACTGTCTGTTTTTCATACTAGCTATAGATTTCAGGAGATGTTTTCCTTGCATGGCCTTCACACTACTTTTTCAAAACTGGGCTAATGACATGCAGAAAATGACTTTTTGTGAGTATTTCCTATTAAATATCATATCTTTTTTT
>JAAGNO010007638.1:0-11218 GCA_033439905.1 Ceryle rudis | reverse complement strand
GTAAAATATAAGCAGTGAGGGTTAGAGAGCATACTTGAGGCAAACTGAGTTAATATTGCGTTACAAGAGGCAGAAGTTAGTAAAACAGAGGTTTGTCTGTCTCTGTAAAATCCTTTTCCCCACACTAACATCACTTGCATTAAAATGATATCATACTGGAAACTGAAAGATCAGTTCCTTACCACTCGTAATCTCAGTACAGCATCTTTAACAATAAACCATTCCTAATCACTGAATATATTGCCATTCTGACATCAGTAGCTCTCCTGTGGTAGAGCTGTTCCTAGGGTAATGCTGAATGAACAATGTTTTGAATACAGCTTTTGGGAAGGTTTTTGTGCTTTACATGTGTTTGTGCTGCAAAAAACCAAGTGTGCCTGTCTCCTACTTCTGCTTTGTATTATTTTCATACTTTTGTTTGTATTGGAAATAATCATGTCCATCCATATGCATCTACCGTTGCTGCAATTTATACAACAAAACAGAATTCATGCATAGTTTTGAACACAAATAACAAAACTACTGTAGCAGCTTCTGTGCAGTTGAGAGAGTCACATCAGCCTGTCTAATGTAATTTCAGAGTTCCAGCTGCTCTGAGGTCAAGGAGGATGGTGAGCGAGATGGAAACAATTGCAGCAGCAGCAAGTAGAAAACCATTAACTAATTGGAAGAGAGAGGCGTCCATCCTTTGGTCAGAGAGAAATCCTGATTAAAATATGTCAAGGGTACAGATGAGAAGTTGTTAGGAAAAGGAGAGTAAAATGTCTTCTCAAACACTGTGATGTGAAAGGGAAGGTTAGATTAATTGCCTGAGGCAGTACAGGATTATTTTTGACACGAGGGGAGGCAATATTGTAGTCTTATATGATGTAGCTGAATACTAGCTATAGGTAATATTAGTATAGGTGTAGGCCAATGCTAAAAGATGAAAAGAAGCTGTGAGAGTAGTTTACATAGTGGATTAAAGAACTGGAGAAATAGTATTTGTATTTTTGCTGCTCAGCCTGGAAATCTGTGACCTTTCCACAAGATTTCCATAAAGATTCCTTTGGCTTTAATCTTTCATAGTGATATACTCATGAGAAGGAAGGTGGTTCCTCTCTGCTTGTCCAGAAACTTTTCTTCATGAAAAATAAATAATAAACTCAAACCTCTCAAAAGTATGCTGAGTGGATTGTGAGGTACAAGTGGTTCAAATCTAAGTAGCTGCTCAGTACAGCTGAGGATGTGGGCACCAAAGAGGAGAAGAGGATGAACATTTGTTCTCTGGTTCATTCTCTGATTTTTTCACCAGCAGTTATGTTCTGTCCTTTCTCCAGTGCAAAATGTGAACTTCCAAATCTGCTTCCTTCAGGGATAAAATGGCCAGATGCGAGAAAAAGGAGGTCATTAATGCAAGGAAAAATTCAGGACAAGTAAGATACAACTATCATGCACGTAGAGCATGTGCCCTCTACACTGGAATTTTTGAAAAAGCCGTTTAATATTTCAGAGTACAGATATTGCCAAGTGTGTGACCCTGTAGTACTTTCTGTGGTGCACGTGTTCTCAGTTTTCCTTTTGGAGGCTTTCTTGTCCAGGCTAATTTAAACTACACAAACTATAATATATTATAATGGTTCCCAAAAGTCTACTACACCAGGCAAGGAATGCTGGAGAACAGTTTGTTCAGCCTAAAAGTTTCTAGATGCATCATTAGTACCTGGGGAATCCCCAGGTATTTGTTTATACTTGTGGCTGTCCAGCTCACCTGTCCTTATATAGAGACAGAGCATAAGTGCTATGGGACAAAATCTTGCTCCGGACAATCTTGTTCAGACAGCCTGCCCAGTAGTGTAGTCACACCTGTCCTGATAGTGGCCTAGTTCAAGGCAAGAAGGGCACACTGCCTTTGCTTGTTAACATCAATACAAGGGTTAAGACACTATAGCACAGAAATCAATGTCATTAAAGTGATTTTTACATACTTTTTAAGGTCCTTTTATGTGCAGAAGGAAACTTTCAGATAAAAAAGTGTTGCTACATATGTGCTTGTCTACATTTAATATGAGCTCACAGGAATATTTAAAAGAGGAGCTTAAGAAAAACAAAACAAAACCACTATCTCATTGAGTCCCAGTAGATGAATCTGTTCCCTGGAACTTACATCTGTTTAAAACTTTATTACCAACACACAGAATCTTCTCCTCCATACCAGCTGTATGTGCCATAAAACATAAATGTAATCAGGAACAGGAACAAAATGACAGGATAATACTTTATGATACATAAAGTAGTGATCACTTGTTATTAGGGATCTTTCTCCTAAGATATAGAATGGAAGGTACATTGCTTGGTCAAATCTAAGGAGAGCAAATGAACCGGTCTCCTCTTTATTCTAAGCTCCGTAACCAGTATATTCATGATTGCTACTAGGAATCCCCTTTGTAACTCAAAGAAATTATATTCATAAAACTTTCTGGGATGTTGCACAAAAAGAACAGTGTTGAATCATCATTTCCAAATCAGAAGGTGTGATTCAGTAGCTTGCTGATCAATTTTGTCTTGTTGTGTTGTTGTTAATGATGCACTTCTATTGGTAAAAAGGTGGTTAACAAATATAAAAATTGTAGTATTTATTGCTGTCTTAATTCAGAAGGAGGCACGCTGTTAAGTTATGTGTTGTTTGTAGGCAATAAGCTATATTTAATGCAGAGGATCAAGTAAATGCTTTCAAAGCTGCACAAAATCCTACCTAATTAAGTGAGATGTAACTTCTCTGCAGCCAGGTTCTTCCTATCAAGGTCACTGAAAAGTGTTATGGGATGTAATGTTACTTTCCATTTCATGATGACTGGTTCCATTGGTTTTGTCTGCCACACACAAAACATTAATCTTTCTGGAGTATAAATTAATCTATTCCTATGGTACTTTCTTCAAAGCTTTCTATTGACTTATGCTTTTCATCTGTCATTTACAAGTAACAGTTCCAATCTCCGTGATTTTTTTTTTTTAATCTATCCCCAGATTCTTGTTGCTATTGATTTTTTTTCTACTTTTGTGTGCTGTTTTCCAGAATTAATCCTTTTTGCAGATTTTTTCTTTTTTTTTTTTTTTTTTTTTTTTTTTTTTCCCAATATTTATAATAATAAAACCTGGAGTAATCACTTTTCTTTCTAATAAAGGACAGAACCAATAACTGTGGTGCCATATTTCCAACTCTCCATCTTTCAGAAAGATATTAATGATTTTTGAGTACATCTATTACAGAACAGTAGCAAAAAGAATTGAGGTTTCTTTGAATATACTATCTCATTCTTTTTGTTGTCTTGCCCTAGAAATCATTTATAAAAATAATTGAAAATATAGTTTCATTTTTGAGAGAGATCCCCCCTCCTTCACCCCCTGCTGGGCCCCCCAGTTGTATTCCCTTCTTTAATATGCCTGTTTCTGCTTCTTTTTAATTCTGCAAGCAGGCTGGTGGCTGCACTACTGTACTGGAATATCACACTTAAAATCTGTGCATAATGTGCCAGCAAAGACAATTGCAGGTCTATAAGGGTTCGAGTGAGTTGCAGGTGCTTTTATGGTTCAAAAGCCAACAGAAGTACCTCAAAAATGCCTCATACATTGGTTCTTTATTAAATTAGGTAAGGCAGGAAAAATAATTATAATTTTTGTTTCCAAGTAAAGCTCAAGCAATGCTGAGGTACAGGCCACTGTACTCATCTGTGTTCCAAAATGTAACTGGAAGTTAGTTTTCTTCATACACAGCAAACAAAAATAATATTAGGGGTTTTTTTTTTTGTAATCTGTGGAGGATACAAACATTATTCTTTCCAGTGCTTCAGAGGTGGTAGCTAGAATATAGGTACATGACTTACCCTGCATCAAAGGAAGAAAGTCAACTTCCCCAGTCTAACATCAAAACTCAACAACCCTCCATTTCCTAGAAATGTGGTTTCACATATCTGGAAGTGTAAGCAGTGCACCTAATAATAGTCTGGATTTTATTTATTTATTCTTCTAATTGTCCTTGAATTCTTATGTGTGTGAATCTGGTTCTAGCAACATTGCTGAGGTATCAAAACACCCCTTTGAAAATGAAGAGTAGTAAACCAGATGTTTTGTTGTTGTTTGTCATAAACATTAAGTGTCAGAATCCCAATCACTATTTTTGGAGTGATTTATTTTTCCTAGTACACTGTCAATTGGATTGCCAAATAACCAGTGAATAATTACCTTAATTAAGCACTGCTTACTGGAAAGCATAGAAATAACATGGCTTCTTTCCTTTCTCTTGATGTATTTTCAAATTTTCAGTTCTGTTATGATGGCTAAAATCACTCCCCTTCCACTACTGTAAAGGTGTAATACTTGCCTAAGCAAAAATTTTATTAGGAGCAATCATCAGTCTCTTCAGTCATGATATTCTCCACCTGTCCATCTGTTCCCTGCTATGTGTTTTCCCAGCACAATGTGACCTCCACAGCTGGGAAAGCCCCGAGGTTCTCTCCCTCACAGCACGATGGCCACTTGCATTTACTCTAGGACTGTGCTTTGTCACTCAGCCTGCAACAGCCACGCTGGTGACAGTGATGCCATGGGAGAGGTGTTCATTTGCTGCTTTCTTTGCTGCTCCAACTTTTTTTTTTTTTCCTCTGAGTCAGTAGAGGAAGTGTTTGGGGTCTTTTGTTTGTTTGTTCATTTTATAGAAAAAGTATCCAAATATTGATTTGGTTTCTGTATAGTTTTAGGGTTAGATTAATGACTAATACAAAACCAGCACTGACCTTTGATTATTGTTTTTAAAAGGAATTTTGCTTATGAAGAGCTGAAGATGAGCAAAGGCTTTCAATTCACTTGGTAGAATATTCATTGTTTTCAGGAAAAGGGAATTGATAAATACAGCTTTTATTATGAATGCTACTGGTCAAAAGAGATAAAACTAAATCTTTGTTATTAGTAAATTCTTAAAGAAATCTTACATACTGACTCATTCATTGTTTGAAGTTATGAACAAAGTGCTCAGAAGCAACAAAAGGCAGGTAGATGCTATGATCTCGCCCTGGAAATAAGATTCCCTGAAGCATCAAAATGCTTTTAATGCTCATCAGTGGGGGGTGATGTGGAGAGTGCTTTTTCATGAGAGGGGAAAAAAAAATTCCATGATCTGAACTTCATATTCAACAGCCTTGCTTTTGGTATGAAAGGCATTTGACAAGTGAACCTATTACGATAATCAGGAATGGTGCTCTAACAACTGCTGTCAGGCAAAGAGCTGTTCTCTCTTTCTCTCTCTTCTCTTCCTACTCCTTTACTTAACACCTGAATTCAGTGAACAGACAAGCTGTAAATAACCAGCTCTTAAATAAACTGGAACTTTGGGGCCTGGCTTTCAGCTTCTGCCCTTTTCTGTCCCTTCTGAAATAAAAGAAAAAAAAACCCAAGCACATTTTCTTTTAGATTCTGATTGTGCATTGCAAGAAGTATCTATATGAATAAAAAAGGCATTACTGCTAAACATAAGCTTACTGTTTTAAATGGTGGGGTGGAAAATGGCCATCCAATGTGACTGCAGCTCTATCACCATAGTTTAATCTTACATAGTAATGACATAACCTATAATGTGTTGCTTGTGTATTTATTAGGTTTATACAAGACAAGAAGTATACTGGTATATCTATTTTGACGAGAAAACCATGGTCTTACCAAAACAGTTAGGCTGCTCTGGTAAGTATGTACAGATTCACTCATGTATTTGAACTCTGTCCATTTACAGATTACAGGGTTATTCAACATGTGGTTTTTGGTTAAGCACCTATTACAAAATTGGTAGCTGTGTCACTAATTAAGATAATTATCTTACTATCGAACATTTTTGAAACTATGTAATTGAGACCAAAATTCGATTTTTTTATTCCCTGCAGTTTTATTTGTGGTTTTGCTTTCCATTTGGAAGTGGAGCCAAGGTCACAGAATATTTCAATAACCTACAGTCAATGGCTGCTAAATGTCATTCCCTTGAATACAATTACAACTTAAAAAAAAAAAAAAAAAAAGAGCATTGTCCATTTGCTCTAAATGCATCTTTGATAGATGCTTCTGTATCTTTGTGATAGATTTTTTTTTCCTCTTCCCTCCTCTATAACTCAATTGGATGAAGTTTTACATTGTTGTAATAATCAATGGTGATATAAAATCAATTAGAGCTTTGTTTGGCATTATGAAACTAGGATTCTGAATCAGTTTCTAGGCACAAAGTAATAAAAGTGCTTAACATTCTACACCATAAAGGTTTTAGGAGTTAATTTTCACTCACAAGCATGATTATATTTGTAATAAAGCAATGCTGTTAGTAGTAGTATAACTGCTTTTGGCACAACTCAAGTCAAATGATCATTCAAAGTCCTACTAGTTACTCAGCTTAACAATTAAAAGATAAATGACCTCTTAGTTCATCCTGGTAAAGCAATACTTTTTGTACTGATGTCTACAATGATAGGTTTGCTCTTATTTGTGCAATCAGTTTTCTGTCAGATGCCCTTCAAAATGGATGCCACCTTTGGGTAAGTAGAATGTAAATGTGTCTTTTAAGTTGAGGCTAACAGCAGGGAAAGAAAGGGGTTAGTAGATGTGTTTCTAAAAAGAAAGTATGAATCACAGCAGTGATGGTAGTGATTTGCATATATTTCTTTATAGGTTTAATTAGAGATGTTCTTACGTATATGGCCTATTCTCCATCCTCCTCTCATTCTGTTGACAGATTCCTACCTCATGCCTACTAGAAATCATTTAATAAAATTCTGATCCTGCTGAAAAGCACTGCCAAAATACCAAATAATTTCAATTAGCCATATGTTCATACATGAAGTTCAGGCTTTATGAAATTTATACAGCTAGGTATTAGCTTATTTAGAGAAAAGACAGTAGCTGTAGCTGATCTTCCTATTTTGACTACAGGAGGTGATTTCCTGCTCTCTTTGCTACCTATCAACAATATTAATATCTTAAAAAAAAACCCCAAACCAAACAACAAACCACACAACACTAGAAAGAAACCAAAACAACAACTAAAAACAAACGAAAAGAAAACAAAACACAAACAAACAAAAACCCAAACCAACCAACCAAACAAAAAAACCCAGAAACACAGCCCCCTGCCCACAGACTGTCTGGAAAGATACACTTCACAGCAGAACTAGGATGACTCTTACAAGAATGTTTTTGAATGCACAATATGTGGTTAAAAAGACTACATAGCACACAACTGATACATAAAGGAGAGTATTTCCTCTTTGTTCAGAACAGTCAGTTGTTGATACCTATCATATTTAGACCTTTATTCTCTGAGAAAACCTGAGCAATAAATAGTACTCATCCTGAGTGGCTGGGTCACAATGACAGTAATAGTCTAGATTTTATTTCCCTTTCTCTCTATTTCATGTATTTCCAGTTCTATTTTGTTTTAGAGGTGGGTGGGGGCAGGGAAAAAAAAAAAAGGAGAAAAGAAAAGACGGCTTGCATTCTACTGGACACTGTTTAGGTAATATGATTAGAAATGTAGTTTTTCTGTATAGTCGATAGGAGTATTTCTTAGGCAATAATTCAAATTACATCAGTTAGAAGACATGAATACCTACTTGGATGTAGGTATTCATTTTAGTTAGATACTTTGTACTCCTTTACTGAAACACTTAGAAAAAGGAATTCATTGTAACCTACAGCAACTATTATTTTTGAGCCTGCATTACTACTGGGAACGTACCATAAAGTTGTTATTGCTTGGAGCATATTTTTAGGAGGGAAACTGATAAGTTTGTATGCGTGGACAAATAGTTGCATTACTTCAGTATCTTTCTCCTTAAGGCTTTTTCTTTTCTTGTTTTATTTACATTAAAATATTTTGCATCTGTTTATATTATGCCAAAACCAGTTCGTAGCCAAGATTTGATTTTGGATTTTTATCCCTGTCTCTCCCAACAATCTGTTTAACCATTTATTGTCTATCACAGCGGTCACTTTCTTATCCTGTACACATATTAAGATTCATTAGTATTGCCACTAGAGGATAAGCATCCACATGGAAAAGCTCTGTAATGCACACAAGGTGCAGTCTATTGATATTACATCATATGCCTTGTTATATTACCAAAACAATTAAGTTTTCTGAGTATCAACATTGCATGTACACATCACATCATTTTTTAAATCAAAGCACTTAGAAGCAAAGAAATGAATAATTAAGAACACAAAAAACTTTTGCTGCCCACACAGTAAGTACATTATTCTTATAAAGAATTTACCATACTAGACCATAGGCTTTTCAGTAAAAGATTTTTGCTGTTCCTGTTCCATACAAGTCTACTGTATAACGTAAAAGGGCCCCTGTAAAAGCAGAGGAAACCAAAGAGGATCCCTTGTCTTAAAAAAAATGTGCAGTTCATCTAGTAATTTTAATTCCAATCTAAGATTATAATTATTCAGTCCCTAAAAATTTCCAAGCATAACTGCTTGGCCATTGTTTAATTCTTTTTAATTTTTTTTTTAACTACCTGAGCAGAAATTTTCTCCCATGGAAACTACGCTGAGACCACAGATGCCGAGAGCTCATGCCGTATTAGAGCAACACTACCTGCACTGCCAAATGCTAACCATAAGGATGTTTTTGATTGTCCTGTAAAATGAGCATTCCAAACTGGTCACTGTCCTAAACAAGCCTCCTGACTGCGAATTAGTGGTTAGCACAGGGAAGCAAAGAATCTCTTCTCTGCCACAGCAGGATATGTCATACATATCCATATACATACTGCGTCATGCAGTTGGTCCCATTCAGTTCATGACTTCTGCCACTAGCATTTTAGCTTTCTTCTTCCATGCTTCATCTCTCAGACCATCTGTATAGCAAGGTGACTTTTGAGTCTGAAGCCATAGCAGCCTGGATTTTGACACAATCATATCCATAGTCATGTACCAGTACTGGATATGCTCCAAGACACTTTCACTAAAGAGGCCTGCATCTTTACTGCGCAATCTGTGATGAGCCTAATTGGCCCACCTGCTCTCAGGCTGTTGTTGGGAAAACTTCTATGATGTGATATTAAGTGTGTTACTACTCTGAAAACCTTTTTGTAAGCTTATGTTACTGTCTACGTCTTGGCTCCTGAGAGTTCAGAGTCTATCTTTCCTCTTTATTTCTTTTTTTTTTTTCATTTTGCAAAATGTTGTAAATGCTTGCCATTGGTTTTTGTCATATGTGTACAAGAGTGTATGTGTATATATATATGTTTAGAAAATTTCTGTGCTAACAGAAAGAAGGTCCATAGAAAAAGAATACATTTTAGAATATACTTAAAACAGTAAAAATCTTGGGAAGACTGTGAGAAATTGCATAAATAATAAAATTTGCATATATAATAAAAATAATTAAGAATATATAATATATATAGTTGCAAATATAATAACTCAGCTTTTACTTTAAGATTTGGCAGAAAGTGCATGAGCTTAGTAGTTATTTAGAAATTTGAGGGGTTTTTTCCCCCATAGGATTTCTATCTGTTCAGCCTTACATATTCCCTTCCATTTCCAGAGCTGTAATTTGTATTCTCATGTCATACATGTATTCAGAAAAGGCATGCACATAAATAGATGATATAGATGTTGTCATGCAGTATTGCTTTTAAGATTCACCTTACGTATCTCATCTGTCATGGTCACTGATGAACTTTCCCCAAGCCTACCTTTTTTTCCAATGTATAAACTATGTCCAACAACCAGAAAGAAGTGTGTTCTGTTTGTTTAGTCTTTTTATGAATTATTAGTAAGGAAAATTTCCTTTCTCACTACAATATATCAGTATTTTTTTCCAAAATAAATTAACTCCATTCTTGTAGCTATGCTTATTCTACAATGTTGAAACAAATCTTGTTTGTTGTCCTGCAATGCTTATTTAATATTTTATGACCTCTGGAGATAATAGGAAGTATGCAATTTCTGGAGAATTTTGTTTGCTGAGAATTACAAAATGTGAATTATCTCTATTTTGCTTAACAGACCCAAACCCGTGAATTCTTATCCCACTTGGCTAATACTCATGTCTGCGTAGATAAAAGGTCTACTCTATTCTTATGCTCCTTATTGATTCTTTCTCACAAAGCTATGGTTCTTTGTTTTGAGGTATTACATTCACAATAGCAACTTCAGGAAGACCTCAAATCATATTTCAGTGCTTGGGTGCAGTCTATAAAAGCTTTGAGATTTGATGGCCAAGCTATTGCTTGTAGTGCCATTGAGGCACTACACTTACACTCAGGGAGCAAAAAAGAGGGAAATAAATGATCTGAGTAGAAAGGTAAGAAGAAATGTTTCTGCAGCTCTGGAGCCATAAAGGGATCTGGCTCTATGTGTGTAGTAACCTCAAACGTTTCTTAATCTTTCTGACCCAATCTCCTCAGCTGAAGAATAGGATTGATAATATTTACCTGCCAGTGGTAATGGATTACTAATTAGTCATAATATGCGAAATGAAACATCATTTATGTGTATTGATAGGATATTAGTGACTCTTCAGGCAATCATGACTAGATACCTATTTTCAACTGGTGGTGGCCAGCAGAAGCCACTTAGCAAATTCCCGGGAGGGATAATGCAGAACATTCAAAGGGTGATAACAATTTATTATTGGGGCAGTTTACAGGGAAGCATGGCCGGTTTTCCATCATTCAAACTGTCTTCTCCAAGAACTCGTGGTTTTGCCCAACACTCTCCCCAGCCGGACGCCCCCAGGGAGGGCCGCCCCGCCTCCCTCCTCTGGGCCGGGCGCCTCTGTCCGCGGTGCTGAACCTTTCTTGCCGCGGGAGCGCCGCAACTTTCCGACCCCGCCCGTGCGTGCGCCCGCTCGAGCACATTTCTCGGGAGCGCGGCCCGTAATTAAACAAACTCCTCCCTTCAGCTGCCCTAATTGCACTGCCAGAAGCCCGTAGGAACGGGGGGCTTTCTCTCGCCCTCCACCCCCACTTCCTTACTTATTTTTTTTTTCTCCTTTAACAGAGCAATCAAGCTTGCTCTGCCTGGACTCTGCAAACTACCGACAATGAACCCTGGGGGCTTTTAATTCCAGCGGGATATACCTGCCGCTCTTGCCCGACAAACTTCGGGCACTCCTTCCGCATCTCCTAGGACTGCGTTTCAGGGCTCCCATTGCCCCCCTCCCACCGCTCAGGTAAGAGAAAGAGGGACT
>JAAGNO010007637.1:24693-35013 GCA_033439905.1 Ceryle rudis | reverse complement strand
CTTCTAAAGAGTGTTCAAGTCCAAAACAGAACTTTTTTTTTTTTTTTTTTAATATATATATCTCTATGGTTTGAAAAATATGAATTCTGTCTAAATCAACAGTAATATAATTTTTAAAGGGAGTTTAGTTGTCAAAGGTCAAATAATTTTATTGTAATGCCTAATTACAGTTAAGTATGCCTAATAAGGTTTTACTAATATTTGGTACATCATTCAAGAGCTCACTTTGCTTTCTTTTTAGTAATGTAAAGAAACTCCTGACAGTATTTTGTTACTTACATAACTTAAGGCCAGATCTTTAAGTCTCAGCTCATGTTTCTTGGTCACTTAATACAATAAAAATGTTGTAGTTTTGATCCAGGCAAGATGTGTTATTTTTTTATGGATGGATCTTCAAAAAAACGTTACTTTGCTGACACAAACAAATGATTTACTTGAATTACTGTTTTGTACTACTCTGAAGCATCTTTTTATATTCTTAGAAAAAAGCATTTTTTTTTTAGTTATAGAAAGAATGCTTGGATTTCCTTGTATCATCAGCTTTATTTTCATGTAATCATGGGTTTACCATCCCAGTAGTGGTAACTAGGATGTTGGGGTTTTTTTCTACTTCTTTCCTTTACAAGCTAGTTAGCCTTTTGGAAATTATTGCTCTATTTACTGAATCATGCAAGGTCATATCTCTACTTTGCCCTGAAAACATGAAGTTTCTTCCTTATAGGCACTATATCTTTGCTTTTTGAAAAAAACTTTATGATGGCAGTCACTGTCACATTGATTAAATCAATTATAAGTATATAAATAATATGTAGATGTGACCTTGATTCATGATAGCTTCATCTGCTTAGATTCCATATGTATTAGACCAACAGACAAACATGCTATGTACTATATAAAATATTATGATAAAAATAAGTGATTAAACAATCCTTTAATATCAAAACTTGTAGGTGTACAAGGTGATCATAACTGAATCTCTTTCATATGGCAATATAGCTTTCCTGAGAGTAACTTTTAAATATACCACTTCACACATTTGCGATGGTTGAAATAATTATGCAAAAGTCACAAAGAAACAAAATCTCTTGATCCTGAAAATGATAGCTAAAGCTAATGAATGGTTCTTTAAAGTCAAATATACTGAACTTGACTTCACACAGAATTTGTTTTGGGGTAAAGCAACCTTCTTATAAAAAAGATTGTCATTAATCCCCATTTCTAATTTTCTTTTTGCACTGCCTATGCAAATTCAGGTGTTGTTTTGCATTTGATGAAGTCTCCAGACTTTTAGCAACATTTTTAATGTAAATTTGAGAGAGATTCTTAAATTTTTTTTTTTTTTTTTTTAAACTCCCTCTTTGGCCTTGGGCTAACAGGTCAAGGAGACAAGACCAAAACCATCTCTTTCCATTTCTGCTTTACAATTCTGAAATACTGCTTCTGCAGACCCCTCATAGGAATTTAAATCCTCCCTATGTGCTGAAGTTTATCTCAGTTTATTTTTCCAGATAGAATGCCTGGTCTTTGACTAGTCTCTCTGACAAACAGTACTCAGACATCCTTTGTGACAAAGTTCCTAGATGTTATATCCATAATATATAGTGAACCTCTTTAGAATTTTTCTTGTCCAAAACACAAGCAGAAAAACAGAGTATAGAAACATACTTTCATGGGGAGAATAAACAAGCAAACAAATAAAAACAAACCAAACCAAACCAAACCAACAAACGAAGCCATAAGAGTGTTTTATATTTTAGATGTACAATTCTGGGTACATTTTGAGAACATAATAACATATATTAATTTGTGAACTTACCATTTGCTTCTATTAGGTTACTTTGGCTTAAGTTCTACATTGAAGATGGAAGTTGTTTATTGTTATAAAAGTTATTCATAACTATTACTTATTACAATATCTATGATATCCCAGGGGAACCTAGTAGCACCTCAGATACCTGCTGACCCTGAATCCAGATGGAGTCCCAATATACACCAGCACCCCCCTAACTGTAGGGAGGGAGGGAGAAGGTGAAAGCAATATAGCAGCCACAGTGGTAGACCACCTCTCAGCCTTCAAGTCACTCCTAAATTGGAATGCCTTTTTCTGAACCTTTCATTGTCACTTCCCTAATGCACCACTGTTTTTACAACATAGTATGACAGGACATGTTAGCATCTTTTTCACAGACAAAAGAACACCATCAAAATTTCCAGTGTGTACTTTGCAGAAACTGATGAAATGTCTTTCCATAATCCCTGTAACTTTCTTCTTAATTTACATTAACATGTAGCAATACACAGAATAAGGAAACAATAGTATTTAATATTTAAATATTCAAATTCAGTGAACTTTAAGTTGGGGAAGAACAATCATTTTATGTAACTGTGGATAGAGCTAGTACAACTAGTAGAAGATTAAAACATACCAAGAAAAATATAGAAAAAACCTACACATGTTCCTACTCTTCATATTAACCTGACTCGACTATTTTCCCTTGATGTTGATAGACAGATTTTTTAATTGGTTCTTTTTCCAGCTCTAGCACAGTAAACTAATTTTTATTGTTTCAAATACTTACAATTTTATTAAGAAGTTATCTGAAATTATCTAAAGTTCTGCTTCTCTGGATACAACTGAAAGATTAAGATCTTAAAACAAAAACTTTTACTGAGTGAGCATTGCCTACTTTGAGATTCTGTATTTTCCTACTATAAGCAATAACAAAATAATACATTGTCATAATTACAAATAACATTTACTATGAGTTTTCAAGGAAATTGAGACTTTCTAAGGCAAGAGATTGTTCAGTACAAAGCCTAAGGATATGATAATGTTTAAAGGGTTGATTCAGCGTTGCTAAAAAGAAGATAAAATCATTTAGACTCTTACATGAGGCTTCTTCCTGGATATCTCCTCAAGGTTCTAGTGTTTAGGATTTAATTTTAGTCTCTGAAAGTGACAGTAAAAGCATATTGATATTTTCATGTAGGGTTTTGTTTTGTTTTTATTTAGGGGTGGGAATCCAAGCAAAGGATTTAAATCAACTCTATGCCCTTAAGAATTTTACATTTCTTCCCTTTTCCCTCTTCCTTCCTCTTCCCACTCCAAAGTTCTTATTTTGATTATATCATAACAAAAAAAAAAAAAAAAAAAAAAAAGACAGTATGCTTTTGTTTTGGTTTATTCATCACATTCAGTAACATTTAAGCTTCTATAACTTTTGTTTATCATTAAGAATATGTAATAAAAGGTAAGAGCAAAATACATTCAAGTAAATTTGTTCTTCTTTGTCTTTTTTTTTGCCTGTTGCTACATTTAGCATTTTCTTTTCCTCTAAAAAATATCTAAGTTTCAAGCAGTTCTCCAGAGTCATTTAGACAAATATTTGCTTTTTCTTGCACATTTTCCTGTCACTTATCTTGGCCTTCCTAATTTTATCTATGTGTTTCCTCTTTTAAAATTTGTTTGTGTTCCTCCAGTATTTTCCATTTTAAAACAAACAACTGGTTTTATTAAATGGAGAACTACCTATATTTCAGAAGACTCAGAGGAAAGGAAAATAATTTAAAATTAATCTGAAATAAAATAGAATTCTATTATTACCAGAAATAGAGCTTTACAATGCATTACAAATTTACTTTTAGTATAATGGCATTTGGATCAAGTTGTCTGCCACAAGACCATCTGCAGATTCTAGGTTAGCAGTAATAAAATTCAAAACATTCCCGGAGGAAAGTGTAACTTAGAAACACAGTTCATCAGATAACCAGTTTGGGAAAAGTCCTCATTACTATCATCTAATGAATGTCTTTAGGACTACCTGGGACAAATTTTCTGACACAGATTTTCTTAACATGTAATTTTGTTTCCAACCAAAAAACTTCCCTAGATATTCCAGCATCCAGAACATAACATCTAAATACCACACAGATTATTCCTTGTAAGAAAGGAAGTAATAGTTCATTATGACAGGTATGAGCTAGTGTGTACATTTCTGCTTCATGTCAGTAGTACTCGAAACCCACCAGTTCATGAGCAAATGGGTAACTATCATGCCTGTTTGAGCAAAAGTTATCATTAGCTGTGCTAATAAGATTATGATGAAATAAGACCTAAGTTCTCACTGACATTAGCAAGTAAACCTGGCCAAGTGATCCAAGCCAGAAAACCATAAATGTTCATTGTCACCACTAGCAACCTATTTTCTCTACAGAATCTGAATTTATTTTAAAGCCAACTTCTACAGATCAAGTAATAACATGTTTTTGAAAGATATTTAATACAGTACTCTATCCGATAACACACTTCTGAAAAGACCTTCTATAGATAATATCTTTAACATTTTAAAAATTTATTATTCTTTCCCACTTTTGAAATTAAACATAGAATGATTATCCTAGGAACAAGCTCTCATTCTCAGCAAAAGATAAGCCTGAATTAAACCTATTGGTGTCCCCCTGTGTCATCTTCTTTAAACCTCAGTCTTGCTATCACTGCACTTGGGGAGGAGAAAAATAACATATGGTATCATCTGAAGGAATCCTGAAACATTCTAATTATTCTTTTTTTTTTGTTTAGTCTTTCATTATTCTACCACTCTTCTGACACTGTCTTCTACATAATAAACTGTAACAATCATATATTCAGTAAAGTAAAAAAATGCTGATGTGATGCTCCAAGTTGGAATTATGTTGTAGTTTTCTGTCAAACACATAAGAACAAAAAGGAAATGGCAAATTTTTGATTCTGAGAAGCTTCTTCTACTAAAACTTATGTTGTGTTCAGGAAAATAATAATAATTTTAAAAAGTACATTCCTGTGACAGGAATTGTAGAATTTTCATATGCAATTTAGATTAAGGTCTAGGTTAATGTTTTCAGGTATTTTTGTTTCCCAAATAAGTCAATGATCCATTAAAATGTCTTGAACTTTAAATAAAAGTAATGCAGATTAAAGGACTAGAACACCTGCCTTATGAGGAAAAGCTGAGAGAGGTGTGGCTTTTTAGTCTGGAGAAGACTGAGAGGGGATCTAATTAATGTCCATAAATACATGAGGGCTGGGTGTCAAGAAGGGAGAGACAACTTCTTTTCAGTAATGCCTTGTGATAGGATGAGGGGCAATGGATTCAAGCTTGAGCACAGGAAGTTCCACCTCAACATGAGGAAGAACTTCGTTACTGTAAGGGTTACAGAGCACTGGAACAGACTTCCCAGAGAGGTTGTGGAGTCTCCTTCTCTGGAGACTTTCAAGACCTGTCTGGATGGAATTCTGAGTGATCTGCTCTAGTTTTGGTCCTGCTCTGGCAGGGGAGTTAGACTTGATATTCAGAGGTCCCTTCCAACCCCTAATATTCTGTGATTCTCTGAACTACGTAGATCTTTTGTAAAGGAATCATTTCATAGAATCATAGAACGCCTGGGATTGGAAGGGATCTCTAAAGGTCATCTAGTCCAACACCCCTGCAGTAATCAGGAACATCCTCAACTGGATCAGGTACTCAGAGCCTCATCAAGCCTGACCTCAACTGTTTCCAGGGATGGGGCCTCCACCACCTCCCTGGGCAACCTGTTCCATTGTTCCACTACCAGAGCTGTGTCTAGTCCTGTCTGCAGCATTCACTTACTTGTATGATGGATTTTAACCATCATTAACCACCAGGCAACACAGGAGAAAACCACTTTCAAGACAGACCTAAGCAATTGAATGTCCTAAACAAGACCTAAACAAGCAAGGTGAATGTCTCCATCTTTGGAGACATTCAAAACCTGCCTGGATGCAATCCTGTGCAGCCTGCTCTACGTGAACTTGCTCTGGCAGGGGAGCTGGATTAGATGATCTCCACAAGTCCCTTCCATGATTCACCATTCTGTGATTCTGTAATTAACCAACTTTTCAGTAAGATGTGAAGAGTCCTTTCTTTTCTCAACATTTCACAAACTTTGACAGTATGCAAATACCCTAGTCTGTAGATGCCTATTTCTTCTCAATTGTATGAGAATGACAAACTTCAGGTGTGTGAATTGTCCAGAGGGTAGTGTATGTAAAAACTGGGTATGCAGACGCTCTGTACTGTAGCCCACACTGTCACGAGGGCCATGGGACATATTTGTACATTTGAATATGTAACTAGTGGCAACTATTGTCATGATCTTTCTGAACATGAGCCAACATGAACTAGACCTGAGTCTAGTTCCATGAAGTGAGACAAAAGTGGGCCCAGAGAGATGTCCCTTACAGAGCAACCAGAACAAATTCAGGGGTCTGTCTCTGCCTGTTTCTTTTCTTTTCTTTTTTTTTTTTTTTTTTTTTTTTTTTTTTTTTGGTAGGTTTGATAATAGCATGGAGCTTTGAGTGGTGGATATTAAGAGGGTGGAAAGGTCAGTGTATGAGACTCCTGGAGAAATTAATGTCTAGATGAATGTGGTTTTTGACATTTTTTATGCCTCTTGGTTTGGCAAGAGAGGAAGTTAGGGAAACAGAATGATCCTATTTTTGCCTGGAGGATGGGAAATTTGAAGGAATACTTTTTAACTTAATTGAAGAAAACACTTCACAGAAATTAGAAATATTTTTTTCTGAAAATGTTCCAGTACCTAAAATCTCTGCTTTTCAACCAGTAATAATGTTGCTAAGTTCTACCACAGGAGAACTTTCCTCATGGCTCTTTTTAAAGGCTACTATATTAAAAGTTATTCAGAATCAGGATAATAAGTTGAATTTAAATACAAATTCTTCCATGAGTATTATAAGCAATAAAACCATTGCAGATTGGGGAACATTGCTGTCTTACTCAAAATTCATTAACAAAGTGTTAATTAAGTTAAGGCTATCAAAGTTCTTAATGGTGATGGTGCATTAAAAGAGACTATAAGAGCCATCAAGAATCTTCTAGCTGATGAAGAAAAAAAAAAATATCAAACCCATCAGGACATAACAGAACTTGAACTCTATGGCAGTACTCAACTGTATGCTTAATTCACTATATAATTTACAAGATACATAATAGACTTCTTGAAATATCAGCTGTCCTCATGCCAAATCCTGAAACTAAGTAGTGGGTCTTTGTAAATACATTTTGTGAGTATTAGAGGTATAGAATAAATGTAGCAATCTGTATTGCTTCATTATAGGCATGATTATGATGTATCAATCCAGATGTAAAGAAGAACGGAGTTAATTTAAGCTTAAGGAGGATAAACTTGGTAACACAAAATGTTTTCCCATAGCTGTATGAGATTAATTCCATGAATCATTTCAATTAATTCTTCAGATACGAAATTGTTTCTGTCACCACATACTTTACACCTAAAGTTAACCTCATCTCCCCATAGTTTACACTAGCTTTTACTATAGTCAGGAATATCATCTGAATGTGGACTAGCTAAAAATGTTGACTCTACCTGTTGTAGCCTGTATACCACAATTTTCAAGCACATGATAATGAGCTGAGGTACATGTATTTAAAATATCAATTTATGCTCTCAATAACAGAAATACTACTTGCTTTATATTTTTCTAAATATGTGGTGTTAATTTTTTTAAGGAGTGTCTACTTTTCAGTTAGACATACTGAACCTTTGCTAGTTTGACACCCACCTTATTGTCAAGTACATTGGTGACAGTGAACTTATACAAGATGCCTTGCACTCTACAATGTATCTTCTCTATCCTACAGCTACTAATATGAAAGTCACAGATGTTTAATGGAGCCACAGAAGTTAGCAAGTCTCTGAAAGGGGAACAAGCAGTTATCTGAATCTAACACACCCAGTCCAGGAGTTTAAACTCAATGACAGCCTCAGAATTCAGGACAGGTTAGTTCAGTATCAGTGTAGTTCAAGACTCTGGGACAGCAGAATGACTGCATGTCTGATCCTCCAGATGATTGGGCAGATAGCTCTATATAGCTGTGTTGTTCTTTTTTCCCAAGGTGCTATGAATGAAGAAAGACATCTAGTCAGTGATGGACCCAGTTTCTAAAAGCTATAAAAAAAATCTAATACCTGGTCCATATATGCAGTCCTGAAAAAAAAAAAAAAAAAAGAATGCTTAGATTCTGGTGGATGGTTTCATTTCATTTTCAGACTGAAGTAATTGTCTGTGGAAAAATTTGTATGTTTGCGTTTGTACATTTTCTACTAGTATGTTTTTTCTTTCTTTTTTCTCCTTTCTTTTATGTCATGATTAGGAAAAATAAAGCAATCAAAATATTACAATTTTTAGAATGCTGGAATTTGCTAGGCAAAATTTGTCAACTGTACACATTTTACAAATTTCCTGTGTTCAGTATTAACCTTGTGCTGTGACTTAGCACATTCACAATTTCTTCATGTGTGAGGTGCGCATGTGCAATCGAACTCTAAAGATAGCATTAATTCTACAGAGTGAAGAAAAAATAAACTTCCATCCTTTCTACTGGGAAGAGCTGGGGATAATCAGAGTGATTTGAAGAGCTAATTAGTAGAAAGTGCTGATACGATTGCCAAGGATGGGTACAGCTGTCTGTGCTACAGGAAGACAGAGCCATCTGTATGCACAACATTTTAATTGCCGTATGACAGCTTCTTTCTGAAAGCAGCACAGTTAAGTCAGGAGTAAACTGGGAGGGGGCAGAAAGTCACTCTTCAATTAAACTAGTAATTTATTTGTGCTGTAATACTTGAGACTATATTTTTCCTGTCCTATTTTAGACATTATTTGAAGTTTTGTTCCTTTTTGAGGATGAAGAGGACTAGGCCTGAAGGCTCTCCTCAAGTTACATCACTCCACCTCTTTATAGCCTTAATGCTTAAACAACGCTTAAAAGTACAGAATTCATATTAATAGATATAATTCCATTTAGAATGTATGGGAGTAAGTTTTAACATAATTTCTAGAACAAATCATTGACTCCTTTCACCATCCATCAGCAAAACACATGGAATTTATATCCACAATTTTGTGGAACAGCCATTTCAAAAGATAAAGTCTTGTTTTGTAAAGTCTATGGAACTTTCTACATCAGTGTCTCTTGGACTTAAAACATTTCCTTACCTTTAGAGGGTGAGGGAAATTCATCCCTATGTAAACCATTGGTTCAAGCATAAGCAAATTTCATACCTTGGTTTTATTTATTCAATGTTTTAAGCTTCTTAATCCAACTTTAACAGGTAGAAAAAATTTCCCCAAAACCAAGAGAATCACAGAATTGTTGGAGTTGAAAGGGACCTCTAGAGATCAGCTAGTCCAACCCTTCCACTAAAGTAGGTTTGCCTAGAGCAGATTACACAGGATTGCATCCATGCAGGTTTTGAATAAAACTTTCAAGTGTAATCACAGGACTATAAAAGCTGTATCTATAGTGCTGGCATGTACTTCCTATTTGTTAAGCCATGTCAGTTACTATTCAAAGATTGTAAATCCTTTGATATTGAACTGATATTGATCCCAAAGTTCATTTTTTGGAGAAGTAAAAGATGGAGCTACTTCATCCTGTTCTTTTCCTCTTCAACTCTGTGCTTCCTATTGGTCCAGCTTTAAGTTCAGAGTTGTTTTATTTCTTACAATATTCTGAACCACTTTAAGAAATGGTTTGCTAATGTACATCCGTAAGAATATGTCTGGTTTATGCATAGTTGAAAAATAATACTTTTTCACAAGAGAAGTACATCTTTTCCAACATTAAAACAAAATAAATATGCAGATTTGTCTTCAGAAATAAAACTAAAATTTTAGAAAAATTATTTACACTTTTAATGAAATGTTATTTTTGGAATGGCCAACTTACATTTTTAAATTCAAATATTAAATATAGCATATGCGCAAGTAATAAAAATGTTTATATTTTCACATGTGTCACAGGGTGTCAGGGACTGGAAGGGACCTTGGAGATCTTCAAGTCCAACCCCCCTGCCAGAGCAGGATCATACAAGCTAGCACAGGTCACAAAGGAACGCATCCAGGCGGGTCTTGAAAATCTCCAGAGAAGGAGACTCCACAGCCTCTCTGGGGAGCCCATTCCAGTGCTCGGTGACCCTTAGAGTAAAGAGGTTCCTCCTCAGGTTAAGGTGGAACCTCTTGTGCTCCAGCTTACATCCATTCCCCCTTGTCCTATCACAGAGCACGAGTGAGAAGAGGTTGTCCCTTTCCTCTTGACACTCAGTCCTCAGATATTTATAAACATTTATCAAACCCCCTCTCAGTCTTCTCTTCTCCAGACTAAAGAGCTCCAGGTGTCTCAGCCTCTCCTCATAAGGCATATGTTCCAGTCCCTTCATCATCCTTGTAGCCCTCCGTTGGACTCTCTCTCTTGAGCAGATCCCTGTCTCTCTTGAACT